>OMKY01122100.1:2598-27187 GCA_900302395.1 Bregmaceros cantori | reverse complement strand
AAGATAAATTTGGTCTCAAACTGAAGCTAACAAATGTGGGAAGTTTTTCATACACATTCATGACAGTGATATATATGTTAGAGTGCTCAAAATGATCACTTTTTATGACAATTTGTCAGGCAAACAGTGTTTTTTTTCCTCTTATGGGTTATGGTGAAGGTGATATTTGAAAGTAGAAAACAACAAAGTCCTTGATCTTTTTCTGATAGTGTTCCTTATGTGTCAGGATCCAGCATGCACAATTTCAGACATCTCTGACCATGTATGACATTTCAACAGTCTCATTTATGCAATTAGATAATTTCCCCAGAATTGTTTTCCAAAAAAGGACATTTTTGGGCCCTGAGGTCAAACGGGGCCGAGTTGCACGTGGACCCTATCACATTTTGATGTCCCAGGGGATAAGACAAAAGAAAATAATAGTGAAAAAAAGGTAGCAAAAAGTTCCCTGAGGAGTGGCCCTGGCTCCCGGCCTAATAGTGATGGTTTGAGGCAGTTCACACACTAGAATGATTCCCCTTCCTGTATTTGGAGGGAAGGGATACCCATTTGCCAAACTGTACATGAAAAGGATGGATGGGGACTAGGGCTGCAACTAACGATTATTCCAAAGGTCGATTAGTTGCAGATCATTGAAACGATTAATCAACTAATTTTTTCCCTTTTAAAAAAATACCCCAAATATTCAAGGTGACACAGAAATGAATCTCGTCAAATTTAAATGGTTCACGATAGCCAAAAAATGTACAACAATTTACTTACTCAGCCAGACACTCTTTACAATTAATTTATACACTAATGTTGTTGGTTTTCTCCATATTCATGTTTGCTCTCCATAATCATCATATTTTGGATTTTCAGAAATGATCAAACAATATCAAATTTGCCTAGGCCAATAGGTGGTGGTGTCAGCGAAAAACTGCCGGCAATGAGTATGAGTCAGTTCCGTGGCGATTATCGATTATTGCTTTGATTGTCGATTAATTTCATAATCGAGTCATCGATTAATCAACTAATCATTGCAGCCCTAATGGGGACGAACCTTGACCCACTGGTCTGCTGCCACGTTGTTCAGGGTGATGGTGATGTCCGGTCTGTCCAGGAGGACCTTGTGGCGGACACAGCTTGGATTGTCACTGCTGCAGATGCTGATGGGAACCATCCAGCTGGGACACTGCTCCTCTGTCACACAGGCTCACATTAGAGCATAGATTGGTAGCATGGCGAGCATGATTGCATTGGGTCTGGGAAAAATCAGGCAGCCGTGGCGCGTATCCGGGCCAGACCAATCGAATTATTCGAATCAAAACGTGGGCGGCGTTTGGTATGGGTGACGCGAGACGTGGACGGAGTTTGGTTGTCACGCCTCCGCGCTGCTTGTCCCCACCTACTGCGCTGTGATTGGATAGCCCCAATGATCGTTCTGAATCGCATGCAATGCGTGGAAGATTCGTTGGTTCTGGCTCGTCAGGCTAACTTTCTGGGCCGTGTCCATAACCGGCCAGATGGACATACATACCTATGCTGCCAAGCTTCTAGGTTAGTACCTAGAAGCTTGGCAGCATAAACAAGCCATAACAATTGCTCATGCAATTTATATATTATTTACATATAACGCATATATGTAAAAGATTACATTGGACTTTTATTCAAAAAGGCATTCATGGGTAAATGCAACACGTGCCCAATTTCCATGGCATTGACTGAGAAACAATGATCAAGACAACGTACCAAAGACACAAGCTCAGTTTACATGGTACCAAAAAGCCTAAATATAGGTGGATACGTGGATCCGCTTCAAAAGTGCTCATGTATACACTTCCGGATCCGCTTCAAGTGGCTCGGAATGCATTTTGAAGCAGAATACATTTATGCCGGTCGATATCAATTGCGGGCTTGTCGGGTCGGATGCTTTAGCTCTCCCCACTAGGGGTGTAAATCACACCCATCATGGCGATTTGATTCAGTATCGATTTTCTGACCCAACGATTCAATTTTCTTCGATACTCAATTCACCATGATTCGATATGATGACATTTTTTTTACCCAACAGGCTAGACAATGTTTCAAATTTGAAATAAATCAATGACAGCTGTAATATCGTTATACATTTCAGAAGGTTATGTGTACGATTGCCTTTTGCCACAACAATCAATTCTTGGCCATGAGTATTATAATCAGCCGTGTATAGTGGACATTTTAGCATTAGTGGAATGAAAATGGTTTGCAATGAAATGATTAAGCATACAAACTTACTAATCAGCTTTCTGAGATGATTTGAATCGTGAACTAACGTGTATCAACGTGTGTTTGAAATGGGTATAGGTTGATGCTTATCATTTAGTTCACCTTTGTGCGTCTGCGTGAGCGGCTCAAGTGTGCGTGTAATATGCATCATCTCACCACTGTGAGGTCCGCTAGCACAGAATTTCTTCTGAGAGAGTTTGATGATGCGGTCGTCTCCTTGCTGGGGGAGACAATGGAGAAAAAAAAAAGTCAAGCACGCAAGCATGGAATTTGAGTTGTTTTAAACAAACTTTGCAACATCAGGGCCTGTGATGCTGGAATGTTGGCTTAAATGTGCTGCGTTATCAGTTTTGAAATTTTGTTCCTTAGAAAAGTTGGACCTAGACTCCACTGCCGTTTTACAGCTGTGGAGATCTAGTTTGTGTCTTGACAGCTTGTGGACGAGGTATACAAATTCTGTGACTTTTGATAAACTGAGAGATTGAGGGATAGGCTGTTTATCATTCATTCTGTTTTGGATACGTCCTTGTGTTGCGCTATGCCATTTCGTTATGGCATTTTTATAGATCAATCTGTGACCAGTTTATGGGAGCAAAGTCAATGTCATCTTATTCTGAGCAGCGCTGTTCCCAAAATAAATTGAAAATCTAAATATTTTTTTCTAAGATTTTTGAAATATGTAAATTGTTAAATCAGATTGTAATGCTTTCCTAGGACAATGTTGCTCTAACCGATTCAGTGTCGCACCACAATGAGTCACTGTGGTTTTGTTGTAAATTATACATTGGATATTTGCATGTACTGAAGATACATGTAATACAATTCATGAAATGGTATATTTTCAAAGTAAAATATTAAGGCCCAAGAAGGAGCTAATTATACCTTATTTCCAAAAGGAGGTCTGAAATCAAGGTTTCAGAAAAAAAAAATCATTTGGTGACAAAGGTCACCAAGTGGTCATTCGGGGTTAGACACAGTATACAGTGAACATGCATACGTCTAAAAACTAGAAAAAGCGATACAATGGCAGGTAATAAAACTCTTGATGACACAGAAAAGTCTGAGGCATCATAAAAAGGAAAGTTTACATGTTCTCCCAAGTGTCTGCATGGGTTTCTCCGGGCACTCTGGTTTCACCCACCACCAAAAACATGTTCTGGAGTTGGCTCCCAGGCGCTGCACCACAGCTGCCCACCGCTTCTCAGGGATGGGTTAAATACATGTGGGGACCCTGCGCGTCTTGGGGGGCTGATCCTGAAAAGCTAAGATGACAGGTGGCACTGAATGTACCTGTTCCTGGTCCACTTCAATTATGGGGAATCCCATCTGTTGAGTCCAGGAGCTCATCACAGCAGCGATGGGTTTACCACTGGCCTCCTCCAGACTCCTCCACAAGTCCTCTGGATGACAATGGAAATCAAATCAGATCAGACCATCTACTTATATTTGATAATACTACTAATATTACCCCAAATAGCGAAAAACACAAAACATTGAATTTTCCCCCCCCTGGAATTTAAGCAACAGCATCACTGAACTGAACAATTTCACCCATTATGATGACAGACGTGACTGAGCAGTTTGGTCAGTTTCGAATAAGGGGGCAAGCCTTTTCAAATTCAGCAGGTCCCAATGCCAGGGTTTTTTTTCAACATGTGTTTTTTCAATAACCTTATAAATTAAGTTCTGTATCCCCTTCCATTCTTTAGTTATAGTCTCCAAAACATGGGTGGAACTGCTACAGAGTACAGATTTCTGACAACATCCTAAATAAATGCACACCGCCGCTACAGAGGCGGACAAAGTGGCATGGCACCACCAGGCAGGCAAAAGTGGCATTGCACCCGTTTTTTTCTTTTTCAATAAAAATTGTGCCACACTGTTCAAAAACTGTGATAACTCATCTTTGGAAGTGAATGAGTTAAGGAAAGAGCCAGTGCAAAGTGTGGAACCTGAAGCTTACCTGTCGCTGCATTTTTATGCTGAAACTTCACTAGATAGGAGTGCATTCCTTTCCTAAAATCCTGCAAGCATACACATGATGGGGTCAAACCCTTGTTGGCAACAGACAAGTACAAATGAAGGGTCTACGTTGCGTGTGTGAGAGGACAAGTTGAATATTCACCTCGTCACCAATGTAGTCGTGCAGCATGCGAATGACTGATGCACCTTTACTGTAGGAGATGGCATCAAAGATTTCATCCACCTCCGACGGATGGCCGACATTCACCTGGTAAAAACACCAGAAAAAATTCAACTGTTATCATCGTACTATGTTCTCCAGGTATTCCAAGTTATGTGTGTGACTATGCACTGGAAACCCCCAAAAAGTTAAATATATTTTGTAATTCAAGATTCATTTTAATTTGCCATATTGCATTTACTTGACAGCAGTACACACACATGGAATTTTAGTTGGGCATGAAACATCTCTCATGAGCAACATCAACAGGAAAAAGAAAAGCAGCACATAAGTTAAAAAGTGGCATTGGCATAGAAACAGCACTTGAAACATGTAAACAAATCAAGCAGGGTTACCGCCTGCGTTCAGTAGCGCCACTGTGCGTGGGAAGAAACCGTTTCACAGTCTATAGGTCTCAGTTCAGAGGGCTCTTAATCTTTGATATTATGTAAAAGGATAGCAAAAAGTAGTGAGCATTCACGTACCCTAGACAGAGCAATGTAACCCGTAATGCATTGCGAGATAAATTAAAAATGACTCCAATATACAATAAACTCCAATAAAATGGCACGGCGGGAGTAAATAGCGACTGACTGAGGCAGATAATTATAAATGTAAGTACCTCTGACTTGTGACTGATTGTTGAATGTTATAATTATAGTTTTTATAATTATTTTAAAATAATTTTGACGGCACCGACTCGATTGTCCGAAATCTCGTTGCCGTTGAGTGCACTATAAGTGAGTGCACTATATAGGGAGTGATTTCGGTCACAGCCTTTGACTGCAAAAATGCTAATTCTGTCTCGAGCTGTTGCCAACTTGGGAAGCCAACTTCCTCCGAGAGTTTACAACAGTAAGTGCTTGCAGCCTGCCCATCATCGAATGTGTCATCAGTCAACGATGACACACGCTCGTCCCCTCCAGATTATCGTGCTCCTGCTCTGAGCTACAGCTCCCAGTAAAAGATACGTGCACACTGTCCGATCCTGGCATGCGTCTTTACCTACTAATCTAATGACTGCCCATCTGCAGGCAGATGGAGGTCACCTTATTAGGTTTAGGCGCCCGCTGAGGTGGCAGCAGAGATGGGCAGTAACACATTACATTTACTCAGTTACAATTTTATTGTGTACTTTTTTACTTTTGGAGTACATTTTTTACAATTTAATTTCTACATTTACTCAAGTAAATTTGAGGTGAAAAAAAATGCTTTTTATTGAGATGTCAGCAATTTGTTACTTGTTACATTAACTTGGTCTTTAGCGACACCCGTTGGTGGGAGCTGTTGGCACATGTTGAAGTCATATCTCCATCTCCCTCTCAGGCGGTCTCTCTCTCTCTCTTGGGTGCTTTCTCTCTCGCTCTCTCTGTCTCTTTCTCTCTCGGCCCCTCACTCGCTCTCTCCCTCTCGGCCTCTCGGGCTCAACAAGGAGCATTCAATTACATATTTTGTTACAGTAAGTTACTCAGTACTTTTGCTACTTAAGTAACTTTTTTGTGGAGTAATTTTTTTACTTTTACTTGAGTAACTATTTTGATGACTACTTTTTACTTTTACTTGAGTAATATTTTGCCTGAGTAACAATACTTTTACTTAAGTAAATTTTATTCCTACTCTGCCCATATCTGGGTGGCAGCGAGCGTTCTTTCAGGGTAAACACAGTATCAACTAGCTGATAGCAAGTCAATTTCGAGACAGAACAGGGAGAGATATCCCGAGTGGTTCTTGAGTCCTCGAGTACTTCCTGCGCCGCAGGGAGGCGGTGACAGGAGAAAAGATAGCAGATGGGACGTAGCCTTAGTCTGGTGTTTAGCTAGCTTACAAATGATGCTGGTGTTTAGCCCCACACCATCTAGCAGGCTGCGTTTACTGTTTAGCTAGCTGGTAAATTTGGCATAAATATATTATCTTGCCTTCCCTGTATCGGTGTGCGTGTGTTTAATAGGGGTGCACTGATTAGTGGACTAATTCTTGACTGATTATAAAATTGAATCGTAACAAATTAAAAAAATAAAATAAAATAAATCGCCAAAGAATTGAATCATTGTTGTTTTTTTAGTGACTACTACGCCACCCTTTATTGGTCCACAAACAATTGATATTAGTTAATTTCTGATAATGACATATTCAACAGCCATAATTTATACAGAATTGAAAGAATAGAAAACTCAAAATATTACGGTATAAATTATTTGTAATGAGTTTGTATCAGAGACTGAGGAAATAACAATTGTTGTCAATAATCTTGAAATAGAATGAAACCAAATGGGGTACTTCTCACGCAGAAAATGTACAAGATAGTTGCTCACTGAATATTTGGGGTACTTTTAAAAGAAAAAAATAGCCAAACGAGGGTCTGTGTTGGCCGAGTGGTTATGGACAACGCACCCAACGCGACCCCATTCATGTTAGTGGCGCTGTGTCTGCCGCAGCGTCCACAGTGTCGCTAGTTCGACTACGCTCGTCGACTTGTCTGCAATGTCTACCCCCAATCTCTTCAACCCAGTTTCCGACTAATCCTATCCAATAAAGATGGAAAAACAGCGCTGACGCCGGAAAAAATAACTAAAAAATAATAATAAATAGCCAAACCATTGGTCAACTAATCATGTCAATGATCAGCAACTGATCGACTTGAAATAAGCGTTAGTTGCACCCCTAGTGTTCAACTCCATGTGTTGAGGTGGGAGCAGGTTGTTTCGTCACTAAAGTCAGGATTTGTGATTCAGGGGAGGGGTTAAGGTAGGGGTTAGGTTCAGGGTTGGGATTAGGCTTAGTTTTAGGGTCAGGGTTAGGGCTAAGGTTTGGGTTCGGCTAAGGTTTAAGCTTAGGGTTAACCCGTAATGCTGCGGTGACTAGGACTGCAGCTAACGATTATTTTAATAATCGAATAGTTGCCGATTATTTAAACGATTAGTCGTTTAAATAATGGTTTGGACATTTTTTTCTTTTAGAAAATCCCCAAAATGTTAACGCTGACCAATAATTGTAAGAGATTAATCTTGTTAACATCAAATCTAGTCAAACTTGGTTCTTCTTAACCAACAAATGTTACTTTCCCGGAGAAAAACGTATTGCAATTTATATCGTAGTATTTAGATTTCTTTCATTATATTTGTTTTTCTTATTTTTCACCCTTTTTCCATCAGTTATGACCATTTTGTATTTCATATTTTCAAATATGATGTATTAATATTTACCTGTACCAATTGATGTAATGTCGGCACAAAACTGGCAAAATGACAATAATTCAATTTCTTATTACATTCATTGCCAATTATTTTTTTTAATCGATTAGTCATCGATTCATCGACTAATTGTTGCAGCCCTATCGGTGACTAAACGACTTAACGACCCGTACCCGCCGAGTTTGTGCCAGTGTACCTCAATGGGGTGGCTGTTGTCCAGGGCGTCAAGCTCCAGGGCTCGCGTGTAGTCCGCAGAGACAAACTGAGTCCAGATGTCGTACTCTGGGAAGCAGTGGTCCACGCACAAGTACTCGATCCATGACGCAAAGCCTTCATTCAGCCACAGGTGGGTCCACCATTCCTGAGACGCACACAGTAGTGTTTTGTGTTGGATGTTCTTTGTGTTCTTGTGTGTTCAGCCAAGTCTCTTTGTCAATAGAATGAACCGGAATACATGACTGACTCACAAGTATAACTAGCACTGTACTGTAAACTGAAACAACAGTTCAACATATACTGTGCTTATTTACAGTGTTAAAGGAAAATTCAACAACATCTAAAGCTTTTCTTTAGACTTCCTCAGACAGGGTTATTTGGCTTTGAGAGTGCCATGGAGTATTTGTTATTTTAATAATTCTTATAATTGTATATACTTTTTTATATTTATTTTATTTCCTTAATATATTAAAATGTTGTGGCGTTCCCCTAATTTTCTTTTTTTATTTCATTTCATTCATTTTTTATTTCAGCACACCTCCAACTAGCATATAAGATCAATGGTTTGGTCTAATTTTTGATCCATTTGGGTACATTATCATGTACAATACTGTCAGTTCATGTAAAATAGGGAAACTGGATAATGGCAAAGCATGAATTAATGATTGTTCAAGTGGAGGGTTGAGATTATGATGATTTGGTCAAAGTAAAAGGAACGCCAACAAATGTAATCAATAGCAAAGATTTTTAAAAGGACACTCTTTCTGTAGTCACTGCAGTGTTTTTTTCCATAGCAGGTGGGTCTCAAACTAGCTAAAAAGTTAGCATTGTATCTCAGTACACCCACACACACAAACACAGCCACAGAAACACACACACAGACACACAAACACACACACAGTGTGGGAAAGTTTATTTCCCAGCAAACTGGCCTATTCTAAGAAAGGTGCCCAGTGATTGGCTGGCTGTTGTTCAGCACCCCCTCTCTATGCCACAGCAACTTTATTTATTCCACTTCGTTGTTCCAATTCCACCATTTAGTGCGTAGCGGCCGCTAGCCAACACATTCCAGGCATCAACAACACTAGTTACCATGGTGACGAGGTTGCCAAACCACTGGTGCGCCAACTCGTGTCCCACCACCAGTGCCACCCACTGGCGAGAGGACGAACACGAGTTCTTTGGGTCGATGAGCAGGGCAGTCTCCCTATGCAGTGAAGAAAAACATTTCCAACAGCTTAGAAAGGTATTCAAACATGACTCAATACAGTCTACAACAAAATGTTTTGTCCTATAGTGTACCTTCAAAACTCACAAGTGTACAATGTACGAATCACTGAATTGGCCTACTTTGGCCACAAGAAGACGTATACACTGGCTACTGTTGGTTTTTAAATGTAGCCACTTCAACTTTCCATCATATCTGAAGGAATTAATGACACTATAGCAAAACAAACTATTTTACTGGTCCAAAATGTCAATGGCAATGACAGCATTTATGTTTAGAGCGCCATCTGATTGGAACAAGCTTCTATTTTGTTCATTACTTCTTTTCACATGTTCAAAATGGCTCTGAAGTCTCACTTTTCATCAAGCTGTACCCGTCGGTAGTGATTTCTTCATCTTCTAGTTACTGCTGCCTGCTCTAGATTTTTAAGTTTTTTCTGTGCATGCATGTTTAGTATTGGCTTGTTTATTCGTTTTTTTGTTTTTTTGTTTTTTTGGATTTATTTTTTGTTTCTCCGTTTTAATTTTTGTGCTTGTTTGTTGTGGTCTTTGGACCCCCTTGAAAACAGGATGGCTGCATCTCAAGGGATTTATCCAAATAAAGAACTTCAAACATAGCTAATATGTTACATATTTCGCAGAAACGTGCAATCATAAAATTATTTTGTGATCGTTGGTGTAAATGTTTCTTATAAAATTATATTAAACCTGTCCACTACTCGTACATTACTTGACCAGAGATATCTCTCAAAATCTGGACGGTTAGGCACATTAGATAATTGTGCTCCCTCGGGGCGAGTCTGTTTATTCTGGCCAGTCCCTAACTCAGCTGGGAGTCAGGTAAAAAGACCAAAACCGGTTTCCTGAAGGAAAGTTCCAGAATTCAAAGCAATGTTCAGCCAAGCTTTCTGTGTGTCAACACATTTTTACAAACAGCAAATTGTGATCAATGACAGCATAAGGCATTCCTAAATATAGAAAATCTCCTGATCACTTCTGGACTCCTTACACCCTATTCCCCAAAACACTCCTGATGGCAGCTCTAGGCACCTTGCTTTTACCATTCCCTATGCTACCCACAAATTGCTCATCAAAATGTCCTACCTGTAGGTGACCAGACCCCAGTTTTCCATTGCACCTGCAAGGACATAACAAGTTAATATAAATCACAAATGGGGTATAGTAGTAGTAGCAATTTTAACAAACGTTAAACTTAAATGTAGTCGGGGGCGCGCAGTGGCCGAGTAGGTAGAGAGCGGGTCCCCCAGACCATAGGTCGAGCAGTGCTGCAGGTTCAAATCCCCTGTCCGGCTTTTCTGCAATGTCTCCCCCGAGTCCCAGACTCTTCATCCCAGTTTACGATTTAATCCTGTCTCTCAATAAAGAGTGAAAAACGACGCTTGCACCAAAAAAAAAAAAAAAAAATTTAAAAACTTGTAGCCACTTGGCAAGATGCTGGTGGGTATTATGCACCTTAAAAAGAAAATATATCTATATGGTTTCTTATTTAATTTAAGAAACATCAAAGCTAATTTTTAACACATACATACGGGCAAACAAATATAATAGAATTTTCAGAGGCTAGTATTGTCGAAGAGGCCAGAGGTAACAAGTCTTCGGTCAGACTTCACTACTGACACCACACAGAATCAAGTGGGAAAAGTCAGTCTAAAAACATGTCAAGATACAGTCCAATAATAAATTAAAGAGTCAACAGCACACACACACACAAAAAACAAATTTCTTGTGCCGCCTCCTCCGACCTCCTTTTCCCAGAACATTCGGTACCACCTAGTGTGGCGTAATAAATCCAAAAAGGATTGCCACCATTATGAGCACATTTCCTCCATATTTAATAAATTAATTATGTGCTGCCGACTCTACCGGATCAGCAATGGTTCCTGTCCCCTAGTTCCACTGTCAACAAGCTTTACAGCTTGAACGTTTATGAGCCAAAATTCCGCCAGCTAAGCAAATAGATTGTGTTTACCACAGGCAGCTGACGCCAATATTATGTTCATTGTCCACCCACACCGCTTTTAATCATAAAAAAATGAATTGTGCAGGCTCTGAGGAGCAGTCAGACACCTGCATCCAGCATATGTATGGTGCCTTTGACTTAGTTCACAGGTATAAGCAGCATCGCAAGTTTGCCTCCCCTTCTTCTCCAATCTCTTTCGCCCCACATTCACACTAACCCCAGCAATAAAAATGGGAAAAAAATGTGATTAAAAATATTAACAAAACTATAGTATTTAAAATGTGGTCTTTGAGAAAATCATAATGATTACCCACAATTCCTAGCGACCAAGGTAGCATGTAATCGAAATGACGACATTATGGAGACTAGGTACACTACCATAGTGACAAAGAAAGATTAAATGCCATATGAAGAGTTCAGATGCAAAAAAACTCAAATTTTTGAGTGAATTTTATTGTGCGAATCTTGTCCAAATCTAGAATATCTAAATGAAACTACACAACTAGTGAGGTCTGACATTTCAACAGACTGCAGCCCAGTGAGCAGCACTGAGGGACGGCAACGAGTTGTCAAATGCCACACGGTTATCTAGGGAAACAGAACATGACATGAAAATTAGGGGCGCACCAATCACGTTTTTTTGCTCCCGATCCAATCCCGATACTTTGATTTTAATGATCGGCAGATCCCGATCTCCGGTACAGAGTCCCGATACTGAGTCGCGATCCCCGATACAGAGTCCCGATACAGAGTTCTAACCCTGCAAAAATTGGTATTACCCAAACTATTTGGCACAATTGTCAAATTTTCAATTTGACAATTTTCAATAATAGTCAAAGTAAATAAACAGTTATTTGGCTCCCCAACTCATTTACCGATCCTGATCGGGTCAAAATCACGAGTCCCGATCCTTGGAAAAAAGTCTGATCGGCCCCCTATCACCGATCTGAGGTGCACCTCTAATGAAAATGGTCATGAATGCCAACATGCTGATGTCAAACCTGTTGGGGTGGCCGCAAATTATAAAACCTTGTTCAGGGACTTTTACCACAACACGACACCTTTTCACTCCCCTCCACCTGCCTCTGGGAAGCGCCTCAGAGGTCTGCTCACCAGAACTCCCAGATCAGGAACAGTTATTCCCCCTAGCCGTCTCTTCTTCTGAACACTAACAAATGTACCAGCCACCCAACATCGCACTGTAGTACCCCCAACCCCACCTCCTCCCGCCCCATATGCTGTTCTCGCGAACTTTACACAATCTAACACTGTCACTTTAAATTATATCTTATTTTATTATTATTCTATTACTTTTGACTGTGTAATATTATTGTTATTTTATATTTTTTACAGTACAGTACTGTATATGTACACTGTAAATATTTTTCTCTGTTATATATTATGCCGTTATGTCTATTGCAGTATTTTTTCACAGTATCATTACATTTTTACTTTGTTATAAAATACTGTGCCAGGGTGTGAACCAAATGTCCGAAGTCAATTTCCAGTGTTTCACCTGCCAATAAAAGTGATTCCGATTCTGAACGCGCCTTTTTTGAGACAAAGTGTTTCAGGTTCATTCCACTTTCATGCAGAAATAAATGTGCCGTATGAACACAACCGGTGACTCCTGTAACCAGCTAAATGCATGCTTGATCAATGCATGATATGTGGCTACGCATTGAATCTCACATCAAGTCACTTGCCTGCAGCAAAGTCAGCGATGGCTATGAGATCAATCTTGGGTAACGGGTACGGAACGTTGAAGTAGTCTTTGTAGAATGGAAGAGTTTTGACCGCCACCTGCCGAGAGATTGGAGACATTGTTCCATTAAAATGGATCAAGTCACAATAGGGCAAGGGTAGTAAAAAATATATAACAAAGTCCACAAGCAGAGTGATTGGGAGGTTAATGTACTAACTAGTGAGTCATAGGTGTCCACTTCATACTTGGCTCACTCCACTACAAATGTCATGCAAGAGGTGGAATACTGGGTTTGGACGACAAGAAAACTATTGGCTGTGTCCCAAATCTCTACCTATCCCCCACACACTAGCTGGGGTGCACGCCATTTTGTAGGGGTGTCCGAATTCTCCATGTACTCTATAAAGTGCACGGAAAGTATCCCACAAGGCACCGTGAAAATTTGTGAGCATCCATGTACCCTAAACAAAGCAATATAACCCATAATGCATTTTGAGACGTTTTAAAAATGACCTAACCTACAAAAACAAGGCACGGCAGGAGATAACGACTGACAGCGGCCAATAGTTATCAATGTACTTCTGACTTTTTGTGATGATTGATGAATTTTATGATTATATATTTTATAATTATATATATTGTAATAATAATTTTGACGGCGCTGACTCTAATGTCCGAAATCCCGGGCGTTGCTGAGTGCACTATAAGTGAGTGCACTATATGGGGAGTTGGGGATGGGCCGCGATTTTGGACACAATCATCGTTTGTTAAAAACGCAGGCCCATCAGTGCCAAAAGCCAATGTTAACTATGCCCACTTGCATTGCACACTTTGGACATATGCGTGCGACATGCCTTACTGTGAAAAGCTAAAACATGTGACTGCGGGGCTCACCTCCAGTGCAAAACGGCCCTGCTCGGCCTTCCCCAGCGGGGTGTAGACGCGCACCAAGACGCCGTCCGACGACTGGTCTTCCAAGAAGTCGTATTCCCCGATGACAAAGGCCACCAGGTAGCTGGACATGATGGGGGTGGTTGCAAACTTGACCTCCACAAGGTTGGCATCCTCAGCGTGGGGCTTCTTGTCGATGATGTTCTGGCAAGATCAGGAATTCATCATCTCTTCAGCTTGTAATGGAATATGGGCAGCAGTGGACATTTCTGATGCTGTCGAAAGCGATGGCTCTACCGAAATTCAACTAGTGACTCAACCAGTCGGTGTGGCACCAGCAACCAGGCAGTATTTAGAGGCGTGTTGGCATAATAGTAAAAAAAAAAAAAGGAAGATTTGGCTCGAAATGATCAGACTGTCCAAATTAAATGAATCATTAAAAAAAATGCAGCTGTTCACTTTGAAGCTGTACTACATGCTCCACATAATTGAAAATACATTCTGGAAACTAATATTACAGTTTCTAACAAATGAAATGTTCATGAATTGCAGCCCTGAAATCAAAATTATTACATAGCTATCAATGTTCTAGCCTAGCGAGCCAGAACCAACAGAAGGCATCACACATCGCTAGACTCTTTCATTGGGTCTGGGAAAATCAGGCAAGCCGGCACGGATTGGGAGGAGTTTGTACGGGCTAGTTTGGTTATCATGCCTCCACGCCGCTTGTCCCACCTACTGCGCCGTGCCTGGATAACGCAATTTGATTTACTTTTTTTTTTTTTTACGTTTTCCAACCCTAGTTTTACCAGACCCAATGCAAGCGTCGACGATTTGTGATGCGTGGACGATGCGTTGGTTCTGACTCGCCAGGCTATTAATGTTCATGATGAGTGATATCCCCTTCCTCCCAATTCTGATGCTCAATTTAACTTCAAGTTACCTGCATGGCTACAAATGCATTCAAACCGTTGACATATGAATGACATTTGTTATTTTTGAAAGCAATAGAACAGTGGCTCAAACTGTCGCTCGACCATTTGTTTTAGATCCAGCCCTCACATGACAAAATATTATCGAATTACCTTGATGCGCCTCGACCGTACAGCGGTGCGCCATCCTCAGGAACGGCGGCACGTCGGTATGATGCAGCAAGCCGTTAACACTTTGTTGTAGTGGTGGTCAGCCCAGAAGATACAGTCGGGCCCCCCGCCATCCAGTGACGTCTGCAGGAGAGTCCCCAGGTGTGTAAACGGTTGAACACCACCTCATCCCGTGATGTGTCCATGCCAACGTTTGTGTTTGTATCTTTCAGGTGGGACGCATTCTTTCAGCCGATGACATGCAGTAGTCAGCTATGGCCGATTTCTGGACATTACCTTCATGAGAAATTTATCCACCAATTCCTAGTAACTGTATGCCTACTTACTGGACTCTGCATGCGATTTGCTACATTGTGGTGCCAAGTTATGAAGGTCAGAATGCAGGGTACGGACACAGTCGACTGGGATGAGGGGGCCTGCACACTTACACGGCTGGGATTCTCTCCTGCAAAGGGCAGTGGATAGCGGATATCATGAGGAATGTTTGGGCCAACAAAAACGGTCGGGCAGACCACGATTATTAGGGATTTATTATTACTGATGCTACCTCCATACCAACGTAAAGTCGTTCCTGTTGATGAGTGAAGAACACACGTCTTGTGAAATATATTTATGAAAATTGTTCAGTATTTTTTTTGCTGACAGTTTTGAGAAGAGTCTTCCAGTCTTCAGCGTTTGAACAATTTAAATCTAGCCAGCAGAATGAGGAACAGATCATCACTTCTAGCAGTTGCGGATATCAATAAATGGATGTTTTGATGCAAAACTAGTTTTGTGTGGAATAAGCATCAGAACACCTGGGCAGGTCCTAGCCTGGCTAGCCATCGTCCACGCATCACACATCGCTAGACGCTTGCATTGGGTCTGGTGAAACCAGGGTTGGAAACCGTAAAAAAAACAACGTGTCAATCAAATCATGTTATCCAGTCACAGCGCAGTAGGTGGGACAAGTAGCGTGTGGCCGTGACAACCAAACTCCGCCAACGTCTGCACTCATCACATTCAAGTTTTTAATTGTATTCCTTGAAACTGCTTCTTGTCCCACCTGGCGAGTCCCGCTGTCCAGCTCACCATACAATAGATCTCTTGGGATTCGACCATCTTCCATGCAATGAACCTGACCACACCATCAGAGTCAATGTTGCACAGCGGGATGGCTTTCTCCAATACCACATTGATGGTGACCTGTGTGATGTCCTGGTCCCAAGTTTGCCCAACAAAGGAAGCAAAGTTCTCCGGTCTAGCATAGGTAGACCAGAGCTCACTGCTGTTAACCAGAATGCCGAGGACATACACCTGGTAGATCTTGATTTTGGCTCATCTTGGACTTCACAACAGCAGCTTTTCCAAAACACGTGTCAAGTTTCTCGTCAAGAGAGAAGTTAGTCTTGATGCAATAAGATGGACACCAATTTACACTCAAGCAGCAAAATGACCACCGTGAATCTCAAAGGGCTTCAGCAGAGCACCTAGGTAGTGATGAAGAGTAGATGTAGAGGGCACCCGATGTTCTTCAGAAGCTGGAAAAGAATCTTCCTGCTCACAAGGTCAGATTCCTTCTCAATGTCATTAAAGGCAATGGGCCTCGGCCGTTCACAGCATTTGTCTTGTCACTGTCAGACAGATCACCCCCATGCTTGGAGTAGAATTACACCATGGAACCAAACATATCTGTCAAGCACACCGCAGCAAACGTAGTGCCATCAAGTTTTTCATATTTTTTGTAGGCCTTTCATGTACCTGTGGTTTTGGGTGTGAATGAATGTTTCCTTTTTTCCCCCACTGGTATCCCTTCGGGTTCCCAAGTTGCATCTGGTATGTTTTTAACCCATAAGTAAATCTATGCAAGTGTCACTAAACGCCTGGCTTTATAAACCATGTATCAATAAAGCTCAGACAAGATATATATAAAATATATGTTGCGTAACAATGCTGTACAATTAATGGTCCCATGGATCCTTTGATTAAATACAATCATATCATATAAGGAGTGAGTTATTTCATATGCAAGTTACCATTCCTCCCAACATAACAACGTGGTAAGAAGCTACAATGCTAAATGGTTTGTTTTTGAGTTACCATGTTGGACAGCGCCACACGGTCTTTGGGCACAATCAGGGTGATATCGAAGGTGGCTTTGATGGCAGGTTCATCCCAGCACGGGAAGGCTCGCCGTGCATCTGTGGCCTGCAGTGCGTTGGAAGGGAAAAACAAGGCTACATTGAGGCAACAATATTTATACTGCTACTACTACTGGAAATTGTTAGCCTGGCTAGCCGGAGCCAACACATCGTCCACGCATCACACATCACTAGACGTTTGCATTGGGTCTGGGAAAAATAAAAAAAAAATCAGGCAAGCCGTCCGTGCGGAGTCATTCGGCCAATCAGCATGGACATGGGGGGAGTTTGTACGGGCCACGCAAGAAGTGGCCGGAGTATGTAGGGCTACGCGAGACGTGGGCAGAGTTTGGTTGTCACGCCTCCACGGCGCTTGTCCCACCTACTGCGCTGTGACTGGATAACACGATTTGATTGACACATTTTTTTTTAGGTTTTCCGACCCCGGTTTTACCAGACCCAATGCCAGCGTCGTGCGAACGATGTGTGATGCATAGACTATGCATTGGTTCTGGCTCGCCAGGCTAGGAAATTGTATGCTCAGTATAACTTTTCAGTCCAGTTCAAACATAAGATTTCTTCCCCCCCACCATTCCCATTTTTTTGAAACGCACCGCACCACGGAGGAGGCATGATTTCCTCTAAACGAATGATCGTGAATGTCAGAAGGTCAGAGAGCAGACAAAGATCTGCTGGGTGAATCACTTTTGAACAGTGCACGTACACAATGGTGGCTCTGAAAAGCAGGTTTCTTTTGTGTCAACTCCAGCACAAACATTCAAATATTCAAACAACTGTGTTGGATGATTACGACTTGACATGTTGAGTTTAGTTCCAGGGACCTGCATGTCGCTGCTTAAAAGGGAACCGTTAGAAAAGACCCGTCAGTGATTTTTTCCATCAGACTCAGTGAAGCGCTTCGAGTACCACCAGTGCAGTAGACGCACTATATGAATTGATATTTATTATTAATGTTTTGTTCAACAGGGTCAATGGGATTTGATGGCTGTATGTGATGCTCGACCACACCCTAATACCACCACCTACAAATGCAATCCAGGGCATAGAATTTGCAATTGCAAACTCTTCACCTACGCGTCACCAGACACTTTGGCTTCCAACATGCATGATACAACTGGAAGCCGATGGTCAAATCAGTTCTGCGTGCCACTGGCCTTAGCAAATGCCACAAATGCACGAGCCGTTGTAGCAGTTAAAAAGTTGACAAAAGGATTTGGGCACCATTTGTGATTAAGATATAAATAGCCAGCAGGATACTAGTGATCAGAGGAAATGTGTGTGTATGTGGGTGAGTGACCCAGATAGCTTTTTCTCTCTCTGCTCGCTATTCAGACAACAGGAATTGGAATTGTGCTACCTAACAGTTACAAAAGTGTAACATGGAAGTAGTCTACTTGGCTCAAAGAGCCCTTTCATTTTTTGGTACACGGACCAGTAAAAAGAGACATTTATTCATATGGCTGCACAGTTATTTTTAAAATCAGATTTTTTTAAAATTAAAAGCAAAATTTAAAAAATCTGATATACAGATGTTGGATAACCAATATGAATATTTTTACTTCGAACTAAATTAATTAAAAGTAATATCAAGTAACATTTTAGTGAAATGGCAGTTATGGCACCAGAAAAAAATCAGTTTATTGTGTAAAACCAACTAATAGCTGGCGATGATTCAAAAGGGTCTAACACAGACTCACAATGGGGTATGAAGCATGAGCAAAGGGGATTGGAAATGAAACAAAACTAAATGAAATTACATTTTGGTGCATTTACATCATTACCTCTGCCAAGGAGGTAATGTTTTGTCTGTCAGTCTGTCACCCGGATAACCAAAAAAGTTACACATGGATCTGGATGAAAATCTGTACGGTTGTTGGAAATGACAAACTGAACAAGTGATTTAATTTTGGTGCATTTCTGTAGCCCATAAGTAACATCATAGTTTCACAACTGTTATGAGCTTACAAACTACAATTTTGGCGGCGGTTTGCACTTTCCGAGTGCTTCTAGTTTAATTATAAGATATGTATCTGAATTGTTTTCATATAACTCAATATAATTTACATTAGAATACATATTGTAATATTCTGTCATTTCTGTTACAATAAGTCTGTATACAAGGATGTAGACTTCAATAGAGTAGTTGTTCTTATGATTTCTAGTCCACACAGCTCATTCAACCATTCAAAGTATTGGATTATCTCTGCTTTGACGTTGATTACAACAATGTAGAGAGGATCTTCTTGTACCCAGCCGTCAGGGTCACCGGAGGTTGAATGCATGTTCTCCGCAGACCCAGTCTGACCTTTAAACCTCAGCTAAATCCCATTAGTTTTTGTTTTTTAATAAATGATGCCTCAGATAAAACTGTCCCAGAGTGGATTCATGTATTGATTCCATCAACCTTAACAGCATCAGCAGGCTATATTAACTATATTGCAAAGACTCCACAGCAAAAAAAATTCCTTTAAAATCAGAACGATTATTGATTATCTGAAAACGTAATCAGTAAAAGTGTGCAATATTAATATTGCAAACCTTATGTGGTTTTGCTGTCTCCATGTATTTCTAACATTTCAATTGTTTTGCATTGGCATAGAAGAGCTTACTCTTCTGTGCATAGTGGACACGCAATAGGTTTTCACCCAATATGTGTCATTGTGGACCTTAACAGTATTCACTATCCTAGAGAAGGGGCGGGGCCATGACACTGGGAATGCCAGCTGACAACATATTCAACAGGCTTGAGCGGAAGACGGGCCAAACATGTTGCCGATTAATCGATTATCAAATGAGTTGACGATTATTTCAATAATCGATTAATCGGTTGCAGCTCCAATTGTATATTTTCGTTGGTTGGTGACCTTCTGTTGTACACTATCTCTCAGGTTGCATTTTAGAGTACTTTATGATCATCAGATTTCAATATCTCTCCTTCAGCTGGAATAACTGATCTGGCAGTTCAGAATGTGCACAAGCATGGGTCATCCTTCTCCACTGCTCTACTGTTGGTCTGCAAGGGTCGGTAGGTCGTATACTGACCAGTCATAGATGGCATAGCCCCAGATCCCAATGCGGCCTCCAAAACAAAATAGCATTAATGTATGTCAAAGATGGATTCTTGCAGTGTGAGTGGAAGGGAGCAAAGGCTGTACAGACCTGTTGTAATTATAAACCCACCAAAAACATGCGTCACACATTGCACACGGACACACTTGCACCACCTTTAAGCAGACGTGCGCTTGCAACAACCGGCGTTTCTGCAGTGTCCGCTTACCTCAAACTGTGTCACGGCAGCATAGCGCACTTCTCCACCGGGAGTTGTGTATTTACTTCTGTAAAAGCCCTTCATTTTGTCGTTCAGTTCACCCACAAAGTCAATTTTCAGTATTGCCGAGCCTGTGATCAACACACACACACAAACATTCTTTAATTCTAGCAAACAGGAAGAGATTTTGGCTAAACTGCTTGTTGTTTTGAGCTAGCAAGGCTTATCTCCACCTCAATGAACACTCAATCAGCAGCTCGCTTGTACAAATGACAAAACAGCCCAACTGCAACAATCAAATAGTAATGTTCAAACGGAGTACTCTAGTCATGCCCATAGACGTGTCCATACTAAAATTATATATATACTCTCTCTCTCTCTCTCTCTCATAAATCTGCGTGAAGTGACTTAGCACTTTGACATGAACACAATGTAAACATAAATGTGCCATTTCTAAGTCTGACGCCTGTGTTTACAACAATCCTGAATCGACTATTCTGTATTGCATTTATGAAGACACCATGCCATTGTGCATGTCTATCTCGAGTGTGTGCCAGATTGCTTGTGTAGGGAGGCTGTGGGTAATGTTCTGTTTCTGTAAAGCACTTTGTGTTGCTCTGCATGAAAAGTGCTATACAAATAAAGTTTGAGTTTGTATTGTGGTGAAAACCAGTCAATTTTATAGACGTTTTGGTGCACAGCACAGCACACATTGTAATGCCAGATTGATAGCCAGGTACTACAAACATCTTTAGATGTAGCACATTTGTTGGCGTGGAAATACCCTGGTACCCGACTTAAACCTATTGGAATTCAATTGTCAGATGTTTTAGGTGGATTAATTGTGAAACAGGCAAATGGGACACCTACCTGTCTGCAGGACACTGGGGAAAGATAGTGTGACTTTCTCGTCTTCATTCTGGTAGTTGAAGCCTGTAGCGTTGACCTCTGCAAACCAGATGGGACAACGTTTTTGTGTGAGGTTAGCATGGATGGGACGAGACAACAATGAAAGCAAATTATTATATATTTTCAAGGTGAAGTCTCGTCACTGTACAGCACGACAAGAAAGGCACAGTCCAGCTGAATGGACTGTGCCTTTCTTGTCTACACCACTACCACTACATGGGCCTCAGGCTGGTGGAGCTTAGTCTCCTAAAACCGAGGCCTATGGGTATTCGAATACAAATATTCCAATCTTAGCAGCCTGATTTTACCTATTTAAAGATCTTTCCTAAATTATTTTTTTAATGTATAGTGGCGGGATAATTATCGGTTAATTGTGTGAAGGGGTGGGGGGGGGGTGTCATGATTTCACAAACGCGTCAGATTTGGCGTTAATATTTTTAATTTCAGCTCCCATAGGATCCCATTCATTCGGACTGTCGTTGGCGCCCATAGCAGACAGTACCAACGGAAGAAATCATGTGTGGGACAGGTGTCTCTCATATACGGTATAGCTCTCGCTTATCTCTCCTTGTCCTGGATATACGTGTACTTTCAATAATGACAGCGCATAGTCGGCGGCACAACCCGAGTTTGTTCACAGCAATGGGATGACGTCATGCACGCTGCGTCTACTTCATATACAGTCTATGAAAATAACTAAGAAAAATACAGTATTTTTTCCCCCTGTGATATTATATACACACGGTGTTCTGGCGAGATTGACAATTTAATGTCATGACAGTTCAAGCATGCAAACAATTACAATTATACGGATTGACATGTGACAAGAGTGAAATGAGAAAGACTGAAGCTCACCTTCTCCTCCATCGCCTACAAAAGACGCTGTGATGATGTCAATGTCTGCACAGTTCATCACAATCTGATTGGTCGGCTGCGTCACCTGCAGAGGATATTAAAGTTAAAAAAAGAAAGTGGACCTCAGTATTTTGCGCACGGCCCACATCCAGTCATAAATAAAAAGACATGATGATTACAAGCACGATTACAAGCGATATCCATTCCAGGCAATGCGACAAACAATTTGGGCGTCATAGTCAAAGCCAGAACCAACGAATCTACGTTCCACGTCCTGTTGGTCCTGTGGGTCTGGACCAACCAGGCAGACAAATTAGATTGTCGCCTAATTCCTATCAGCGCCCCGTTAACGCAGGCCTTGTTAAAATGAAGACGTGGGCCTCCATGCCACTTGTCACGCCTAGCACGCTTTTTTCGAGCCTGTTAATCTAGACCAAAATGATCGTTCTAGTCATGTACAATGCATGGATAATGAGCGATTCATTTGTTCTGGCTACCCCCGCTAACTCATATTAAGGATGTGTGGAGGTGTTTACATTGAAATGGTGTTTACATTGAAAAAAAAAAAGCTTTAAAAAATAAATTATACATACAAACATACACACAGTGGAGTTCATTATGACATGCATTCTTTGAGGAAGGCCTCAAAGAAGACCAGTTTCTGCTTTCTTTAAATCAATATTCATGCATTGTTCGAAAGATAGTTTGCATCATGATGCAAACTACAACTGTGTCCAAGCATCCCATTGGAATAATGTTGACCCCGAGCCATATCAACTAAAACTTTATGAATGATTTACAACAGTTTACAAATAGTCGTCGACACACCCTAGCTCAGGTGTATCATTGACTTTTTAAACCCATTTCAACTGCTCTCAGTCAATGAGTAAAAAGAAATTCTAAAAATGCTGATGTGACCCAAATACATCTGCAAAACCATAACATGTGATATCGTAGAACCAACAGCATACGGCTAGACACAAACATAGAAAGGGGTCCTTTGACAAAAGCTCACACTTTCTATTACATTCAATTAATTCACTTTTACAGCCATGTCGGCTAAATAGGTTTTTACTTCAATGTAAAAATAGGTCAGTTCAGTTTGCCCAAAGCCCTAAATTCAACATTCAGCCAAAAAGGCAATGGCTCGGTTAGAATGTAAACTGCTAACTAGGAGTGCAACAATAAGTCATTATTCGATTATTATATTTGTTGCAGATTATTTTTATAATCAATGACGAATCAACGACTGTTTTGAGGCAACGCTACCCTCAATTGTCAATAATTCAAAAAAAAAAACATGACACATGAATATGAAGCAAATCATTGCAATATTATGGTATAAAATCAGGGTCTAATTGATTATTGGTGTGTCAATTACAATAGACGGTAGCAGCACTCCCTTAGATCCACATGCAGACAAGCGACAGAGAATTCTGAATCATTATATAAGCGCTTGAGTCAAGTGGGGTTGGGGGTGAGGGTCAACACCCAGAGCATAAACCATCCACGGCTACATTCTCTCTCTCACACACAAACAGTCGGTTATGTTTGTGTGGTGAACAGCATTGTGACTGAATAAACATACAGCTACAATTAAAAAATAATAGTAGCTTGTAAGCAAACTAAATGACATCCTTGAAATCACCTCCGTCAGTAATTAGCAAGATTATTACCAAGCTATAGAAACATGTACTTAATTTACAATTTTCGCTACGGTACAGTGATGTGTGTGCCCATCACTGTGTATACACACACACACACACACACACACACACACAGACACGAGTCAATACCTAGTGAACATTCATGTGGTTTCAAAAACGATTCCTTCATTCCTTAGAATGGAGCCATGTCTGATATGACATCACGGTAGATTTTCCACAAATTTGAATTTTGTGAAAATCAAATAAAATGCTAGAATCTAAATTCTGACCAATCCTCAGGTAATTAGCATAGCCGGACTGATCCTTGCATAATTAAATTTAAAAAATATATTTGGGAATTGGGATATCTTCAATATCTTGGCAAGCCTCATTTTCAAAATCTTATGTAATGCCCTACGGAAGCGAATGTCGCCTAAAATCAATATGATGCTTCTATTCCTACAAATTTAGTCGGGATTTCCACACAACTTGTTACACATGATCCGTTGACTGCTCTTCATATCCCAGTTAGAGGAATTTATTACACATCCTATTGTTTCACCGTGCAATCAAATGTGTCGGAAAAGTTGCATAACAGAAATTATCTAATGCAATACCTCGGCCGTGCTTCAACAGAACTTGGCCCACGTCATCAGCCTCCCTTGCAAGCACTGCGCATCAAAACAGCCTGGCCCCGTATTACTAGCCTGGCGAGCCAGAACCAACACAACGGCCACGCATCGCACATCGCTAGGCGCTTGCATTGGGTGTGGCAAAATCAGCCTCGCCGTCGGTACAGAACCAATCAGCGTGACTGCGGGGGGAGTTTGTACGGGCTACACAAGACGTGGGCGGAGTTTGGTTGTCACGCCGCCACGCCACTTGTCCCACCCCACTGCGCTGTGACTGGACAACACGATTTGATTGACACGTTTTTTTTAACGTTTTCTGACCTTGGTTTTACCAGACCAAATGCAAGCATCTAGCGATGTGCGGTGCGTGGACGATGCATTGGTTCTGGCTCGCC
>OMKY01122066.1:13130-26195 GCA_900302395.1 Bregmaceros cantori | reverse complement strand
CATTGTCACGTACACACGTATACATTATGTAACTAGCTAAAACAGGTCATGTTCTTGGGTCATAATGTGACATGCTGGACGTGTAAGACATGCATTGGTTCTGATAACATGTACTATCACTTCACTATATTAGATAGCACGTTTCTGTGAAACGTGGGCATTTCCAGACAGCACATCCTGACAGACACTGGCTGTTTGATCTGTCCCTCCTTAGACATTTGGGTTTCAATAAACCTCTTGAGACCCATTCAACCAGTGTGCTTCCTCCCTATCTGAACTCACCAAGGTTACTGGATATTGCCTTTCAAATATCCATAACATTTGGTGTCAGAAGTAGTCATCCAAATAGTTACTCAAGTAAAAGTAAAAAAATACTCCACATAAGAGTTAATTAAGTAGTGAAAGTACTGAGTGACTTTCAGTAAGAAAATAAATAAATAAATTAGGACAAATTCTCTTCTCAAAATGTAATTGAGTGCTTGTGTATTTACAATACCTGAAAATCCTCCCGCTTCTCATATCCTCCTGGAAGGAATTTATAGATAGATGATAAAGAGAGATAGAAAGGGATAGAGACCGCATGAGAGACGAGAGACTGCCCAACAGAGAGAGAGAGAGAGAGACCAAGAGAGAGAGACCAAGAGAGAGACCGCCCGAGAAGGAGATAGAGATATGACGCCAACAGTTCCTGGGTTCACGGATGTTGCTAAAGCCCAAGTTAATGAGTAGCGAATTGCTGACTTCTCAGTAAAAATCCCAAATTCACTTGAGTAAAAATAGGAAGTAACTTGTGAAAAATGTACTCCAACGGTAAAAAAGTACACAAAGACTTAATTGATTTCAACTTCATTGAAAACATGCCCTGTCTTAACTGGTGTGTGTGTAGGCGTTGCTTCGTAAAATGCTTTGCTCAGATATTATGTTGTTACAGGCTGTGTTGTTGATGCTGTTGTCTGATGCTGTGTTACAGGGGGAGGCACTGGAGACGGTTACCATGGCCACGGTGTGTCTGCTGAGCAATCAGAGTCCACTGGCCGACCAGGTTCCTGGCTTGGGCCATCTGCCGCGCATCCTGTCCGCACTCAGCCATCGCAACACCAGTGTCTCTAGTAGTGCTATACGGCTGCTACACACGCTAGCTGACAACGAGGTACGCTAGCTGACGACATCAGCATCTTTAGTAGTGCTATTGAATGAATGAAAACCTTTATTGTCCCGGGAGGGAAATTCGGTTGTCATTGAGCTCAAACAAGACAGTTAAAGAAGTAATAATTAAGATGGTGAACAAATAAATGAAAAAAAAATGGAGTTACACATAAAAACTAATTAAAAAATAAAAAAAACAACCTGGTAATATGGTATGCTTAAAGACATATACATTTAAAGTGCATCTCAAGTGCTCATGTCCGCCGCCTGCGGTGGTCCACTGCCACCTCCTCGTTATACAGTCTGATTGCTACCGGCACAAACAAAAGTATTCATCTATTACCAGAGATGGACAGCAAGGTGGCGCAGTGGTTAGCATTGCTGCCTCACAGCTAGAAGGTCCTGGGTTTGAATCCCATCCCGGACAGGTCCTTTCTGTGTGGAGTTTACATGTTCTCCTCGTGTCTGCGCGGGTTTCCTCCGGGCACCAAAAACATGTTCTAGTTAACCTGCTCCATTCAATGCCCCTGGTTAAGGCACTGGCCCAGAATCTGGAGTTGGACCCCAAATAAGTAATTATTTGGATGACTATTTTTTACTTGAGTAATATTTTGCTGAGGTATTGATACTTTTACTTAATACCAGTAGTTTTTATGGCTACTCTGCCCATATCTGCCTGCTACACATGCCAGCCAGCAACGGGTTACAGTAGCTGACATCAGTATCTCTGATAGCTGTGATTCATCCATTGTGTCTGTGTTTGTGTGTGTTTGTGTGTGTGTGTGTGTAGCTGTGTGTGCGCTCCATCTCTGCTCTCGACACCATCGGGCCGCTCATACGAGCGATGAAAAGTCGTCCTGACATGACGGGAATGGCTTGTGAAGCCCTGAACCGAATGTTCCACAAAGACCAGACGGACCTGGTGGCTCAGGTACCGTCTCTGTCTCTCTTGCTCTGTCTGTCTTTCAATATGTTGTTAGGGATGCTTCCTTGGCTAATCAGTTATCAATGAATTTAGTTATTCATAATCACCCAGGATTTTAACATTTTTGACAGATTATATTGGTCCACATAAATGTTATCTTGAATGATATTTTTCTCAAAATACAAAACATTAAATGGACATAATTGTTTAACATGTTGAGTGCAATCAACAGCTAAAGAAATCCTATAAGAATCTGTGTGTTGCCAAAAGACATGTCTTGAAGTTCCCAACAGTTTTTCATAGAAGGGAGGCATCTTTTTTTATTTGGTAGTTTGAAAATGGTTGGCACTCTTCTTTAAGTTGTCCCTTAAAGAAGACAGAAATTTTTAACATAACATTGGTGTCAGAAAGGAATATCTGAATTGACTTAATCAACTATATTCCAATTCAACATAATGATTTTTTTTGCAATTGTTGATCTCTGTGAATGTTTGGGGTACTTTCTATTTCTATTCTTCTAAAAAATTGTCCTATAAAATGGTCATGTGTAGCTCTAGTGTATTGTCTATAGCAGACCCTGTCATAGCAGTGTGTTGTGTTGACCAGGCGCTGAGAGCCGAGCTCGTTCCCTACATGTTGAGGCTCCTAGAAGGCGTGGGGCTGGAGACGCTGGAGAACCCGTCGGCCACAAAGGCCCAGATTGTCAAGACCTTGAAAGCCATGAGCCGGAGCCTGCAGTATGGAGAGCAGGTATGGAGCGAATGTTTGGGATTTTTTTTATTAGGGCCGGTCCATTTCAGTTTGAATGACAGTGGGTTCTTTTGACACAGTGTGATTCCCAGGCATTTCAGTGGCTGTAACTTTTTTTTTTAATGTATTATGTTTTTTAGGGGGGGGGGAGTTGCTTTGGGTTCTGGTCCCCTCTCCAGCTTTTCTATAATGTCTCCCCCGACTCTTCTTCACAGTTTCCGATTTTATTCTATCACTATCTCTCCCAATGGAGAACGAAGGGCGGCGCTTGCGGCCAAAAAAATTACTGGAAAAAAAAGTTTTTTTTTTTTAAGACATTGCAAAAAAGCTGGAGAGAGGATTAGAACCCGCGGCACTGCTCGACCTATGGTCCGGAGGACGCGCTATATAACCATTCTGCCACTGCGCCTCCCCCATTGGCTGTGACTTAAAAAGGTTGAACAGCAGTTAGGGTGTTGCCCTGTTTGTTCTCAGCTGGGAAGTATCTTCTCAAACGACAATGACGTGTGGCGTGTCTTTTCAGGTGAATGAGATTCTGTCCAGATCCAGTGTGTGGAGCGCCTTCAAGGATCAGAAGCACGACCTGTTCATTTCCGAGACCAACACGGCAGGCTATCTCACAGGTAAACACCCCTCTGTGCTCCTGCTCTCTGCAGTCCGTCTGGCACACAGGTTTCTGCCTCGAAAGGTAGACATGACCTGATGAAAGTGTTGTTGTGTCTAACCATGTTACGGGCCCCACTCCGACACTTTTGGGTATTGATTCAGACCGGCGTCAGCCCGTGCCTAAACGCTGGGGTATCAACAGCTTCGACAAAGAGATTAATTAGGAGACGGAGCCTTTGCATTCTATGAGGCCTTGGTCTAGTCGTGAAGCTTGTCGGTTTTGCTGGAAGCCCGGGGGGAATCTTAGAATACAACAATCTGATCGGACCAGAGACCATACTAGACAAACCTTTGTGATATTACTACATTCACTTTCACTTTTTTGAAGCTCAGAATTCTCTAACAAGGAAACAAGGTCCCATCCCAGTGCATTTACTGTGATGGTCAGACTGACTTTCGGTCGATCATGCAAGCCTTAAATGCCAGCCGCGGAGCCTCCCCAGCAGAACATTCCCAGAGGACCAGCATTTAGGACTATAGCAACACAGCATTGGTAGCAGCACCCTGTTCCTTGAACAAGGTGCCGCCATGGCAACATACTCCCATTGGCCTCCACGGCTGTCAATCAAAATGAACAGTCAATCATATCCGGATATAATACCTATACCAAACGACTGTGGTTGGTAGCGTTGGGATCGAGCACACAATTGAATAGAATCAGTAAAAAAAAATACAATAACTCAGGGAAATTAAACCAATACAATGAAATATTATAACATATAATGAGTAAAAATCATAGAGATTTGAGCAACATAAGAGGGGGCCAGTGCACAGCCCCTCACACTACAGCACGGCTTGTGAAGTGGCTGGTGCTTCTGTCAGAGTTCAGTAGTGAGACAGCTAGGGGGAAAAAGCTGTTCCTGGATCTGGCAGGTAAGCGGAGCTCTGTGTGGGATGAGAGAGGTCAGATGTAATGTTTCGCACCCTCCCTCAACTGTTGACCCTTGACTCGACTAGCTCATGTATGGAAGGTAGGGCGGATCCGATCATCCTCTTGACAGACTCGACTATCCTTGCACCCAAGTACTAGACCATGATGGAGGAGCAAAGGATTACACACTCTACTGAGTGATGACGTCAGGAAAGTTACTCTTCTGTATTCTAGACAGCGGTCAAAAGTTGTCCTCTCTTTGTCTGCTTCTGTGTGAACTTTAACTCTTAAACTGCTCACTGTCTGTGCTGTGTGTTCTCCTCTGCACTACCTTGGCTCAGGTTATCGAGTTGAAGCAGTTACTCGATTGACAGCGATTGCTCGATTTACAAAAAATATTCAGCTATAACTCGCTTTGATTAATCGCTCATTTGGAAAACTACTAGAGCTACTGCTTCTGTTAACCAATGAATATCACAACTAGTACAAAATAAAGGAACTTGGCGCAAACCTTATTCCTTTCATTGATTTTCTTTTTTTTAATCGTGTCTTGAAAAAGTTCATATTAAACCAAACAATTTAAGCATGCAGAAAGGACGAGTGAGGAGGCAGCTTGCTATGTGACCTTGTAAGTTACTTGAAGGTCAATATTCAGTTTATACTAATTACTAATTTACCAATGTTTATTTTCCATTCGCATTCACACTGAAAATACTGAAAGTTCCCCAAAATAATCTGAAAGTTACTGAAAGGAATCACTTACTTTACTTTTAAAATGTGCTAATGGGATTGCACATTTTAATTAAATAACTTCAGAATACAGAATCAGAATACATTCTTGATCCCAATGGGGAAATTATGTGCAGTCTCAGCTCACAGTCAGGAGAACCGGTAGTAATACAGCAGACTAGTTAATAGGTAATGAGCAACACACTTTCAAAGGGAATATTGAAAAGTAACTTTTTCAAAAAGACCTTAGACAGAAAAGCAACTTTCCCTAGCCTTGTTCCCGACTAATCGCTGTTGCGAGTAGTCGCTCTGTCGAGGCTGCGTCCAGTGTTTCATATCTGACCAACACCCGGTCTGGCCCTTTGCAGTAATGTTGATTGTAAAACATGGATACCGAGCCCTACGAGCACTGCTTCTTCCTTTCACTGTTCTCTCTCTTTCTCCTTCTCGCCGCTTGTGCGCTCCATCCAGGAGTGTCCACTCCCTCTCTCCTAGCTAGCAGCCCTCTGCGGGGAGGAGGAGGCCTGTAGCCTTCTGCACTCCTCTGTCTCAAAGCAGGTAGAGCGCCCCCCCCTTGCCCCCCACCACCTCTGCTGGCTTCTTCACGTCACTGCATTTTTCCCTTTCATACTCACCTGCCATTTCACTGTAGTGCATGAAATGTCATGTGTTTATTCCATGTTTGACCTGCTTCAAGACTCTAACTCTTTGCCAAAGATGAGAGTCTCAAAATCGGCATGTCAAAATGTATGTTTTGAACAGGAAGTTGTAAATTAGGGCTGCAATGGTAAGTCGACTAATCGTTGACAATCGATCAAGTATCTTTATTCGCCAACAAATCAAATGAGGAGCGGCAAGGGATTGAATCATTATTTCAGCAGTTTGTAAGCCCCTGATGGTCCATGCAAATTTGATATGAATTAATGTAGTTTATCCTAAAATACCCAGAAATGCGACTGTGCGTTCCTGGCCCCATTTCTTCTTTAAGATTAATTTAAAAATATATTTAAAAATCATTTCGGTCTAGGCAGGCGTCTTGGGAGTTCTAGTTCACAGAAAATCTTGTCCAAATTGTGTGAAATCCTGTGACGTCATTTCCCTTCGATAGGGTGGAAACTAGAAATACTCTTTCTAATACAAGCTGTTATATTTAGATATAATTTGTACAAATGAACCTTTAAACATGAGTGCAAAATTGAAAACTGAAAGGGGTAATATGTCTGGACTTTCTGATGGATGGAAGTGGATCACAGAAACTGAAGCACTGACAGATTTCCTTATGTACTTCATTGGTTTTCAAACTGAGCCGTCGATAGTTTGTTTCTCGTGCCTTTTCATGGAATTGGAGCCCCCGGATGAATTGATTCTTTTCCCAACGTGAGCCTGTGCATCTGTTTGAACAGTTGTTCGCAAATGACACATTAGTAAAATCTCCTTGGCCAAAGGAATTGTTTATGTAAAGTTCAGTTAGGGGTAACTTTTTTTTAACTAAGCAGGTAACTTTTGTTCAGAAGAACCATAATTGACTATACTTAAAGGGTATTTTTCAAAGGAGAAACATTCAACCGATTAGTCAACCAATCATTGAATAATCTCCAGCTAGCTGGAGGCGGAGGCTGGTAGAGGAACCTTTTTAGTATTTCCGATATGAGAGTTGAAGGTAAACAAGTTTTGAAAGAGAGAACCTTTTGAGTACAGCGGGTGAGATGGTTGGTGAGCGCGGAATAGTAAGAGAGAGGGTGTCACTGGATTCTATAATGGGCTGGGAATGGGGACAGAATGTGTGAAGGCGAATGCCGTATGTGCATTTGTGCCCCCTCTCAGGGCGTTGTCAGAGAAACGGTCCTACACATCCACATGGCCAAATACAACACACACAATGGGGTATATGGACTTGGGACACAGTACAACAAAGAACACAATACATTGCACAATAGTAGTTAAGGCAATACAAGCATTTGTGGGCTGAAACGCCTTGTGCAGCTTGCCACCCCCGCACCCACCTGCCATTCAGCAGCTGCACGGCAGCAGGGAAGAAGTTCAAGAAGCTTATTACCTTGGTATGACCCCACGCATCAGTAGAGGCGTTGTATCATTCGAGTGACAGTATATGTATATTTGATATTCTATTCTTAATAAGTGATGAAGAGTACCATCTCCGGTGTGTGGAACTTGCTTGGCATGAGGTTGCGGTGACGTAACCAGCATGCTTCTGAGTTGGTGTAGACACGGGCATATCTCTGAGCCTGGCGATGCACCCCAGCAGCTGCCCCCTTGTGGTTCCTCACCACTTAGCTACTTAGTCAATAGCATGGGTGCAAACACTGATCATGGTATCAAGGGTCTCTGCCCTTCTATGTAGTTTCCATAATGATCTCCACCATTCACATTCACCCACTCTCTATGGGAGTAGCAAGCCTTCACATTCACACACCTTCATGATACTAGAATAGTTTTGTAAAGTAATGTTATTCAATGCTACTTTTTGCCACATCATTTGAATGTCTTCTTCCTTGCTGTCGCTAGGGCCAGGAGTTGCCGGCTACCTGACCGCTGGCTCCAACACCACTGTCATGCCCAATGTCCCGCCCCCCGTTGACCACACCGTCGACCTGGGATGATGGACACATGGACCTAGCCAATCCCAGCCAGGCATCAATCCCCGATGGATGGTCCAGTGAACTCCCCAGAAAGAGAGACAAGATGGGAAGATCTAGAAAAGAGTGTTGGACTGAGAAAGAGAGAGTGGGTTGGGGGTGGTGAGAGAATTAAGATGAACGACAAGGAGGTCGAGCGAAAGATCAAAGAGAGTGAGGAAAAAAAGAACCTGGGATGGAGAACGGCCCTCGGCTCACCCTTACGGACACGGGAGGGCGCTAATGTCACGAGGAAGCGGGGCTAAGCACTTAATGAAAACACTTTAACTGTTTTAACCAATGAAACACGTTTTACGTCTTCAAGGCCCTTGACTTATTTTGTACCAATCTTTCTTTTTTTTTACATTGATTGACTGGAAATGGAACCTTTGCTCTGATTGGTTTGATGTTGAGGGACAGACGGGTGGTTTATTGTTCCCCCTCGCCTCCCTTCGCCACTGTCGTTAGAAATCTGTGTTTGTCAACTTATCGACGTCCGCTGGAACTGGACCCGCTAGCGATGTTTTAGGGTTAACCGTGCTAACCTCAACTGACTGCCACTACTTGCACAGCAGCGGTAGATGTTAGCGGAAGCCCCCGGGAGGCACGTGACCACACGTTTCATGTTAAACAGACGGGGGGGACACATCCCGGCTCCAAGCAGGCAAAGTCCGGTCCGAGTGTTTTGCTTCCCGCTGTGCACTGTGAACTGTGGGGTGGGCCTCTGGATGGCCCACCTCGGAGAGATGGAATGTCGACTGCATCAACGGCTTTAGTGAGCACTGGTCTCATCGCGCTCCGCCACAGAGAGTGGCTCTGAAAGCCGATGCGGGCTAAAGTAATGGTGATGCCTGACCGTCTCCAGATTCCACTTTTGAACTGTAGCTTTTCATGTATTATTGGAACTATGAATCTGGAGTAGTAATGGGTCTGCTCCAAGAACTCTGTAATTTATCTGCGTCAGAGTATGAGACTCTTTGGCTGAAAAAAAAAGAATATATATATATATATATATATATATATATATAATATTCTAAGAAATAAATCCCATAAAGTAGAGATGAGATCCTCTTTTTTTAAGTTGTTATACTTAGATATAATTTGTACACAATATTTGGTGGACGTTCAAACATCAGTGGAAATTGAGTGATGTTTCTGCAACGGCAGATGTGACTTTTGGTCACTTCCTTTCATGGAGGGTCGTCCTCGTGTGATCCAAGTTTTTTCAAACTTCCTGGCACATAAAAAAATCTTTATCATTAATTCAGTCAACTCATTTAAGTCAATATGCTGCAGAGCTATTATTACATTATTAGCTGGTGGAAAACGGTTGCCCATTTGGGTCAGTTTACATATTGTTTCACAATCAGAAATGAGTGCTGGGTTAGAGAGTCGCATTGTTCTATGATGGGTTTCCCAGAAACTATCTGACTCGGAGCCAAAAAAAAAAAAAGGAAATCCCCTTTTTTCTAAGAACCTTCTCCAAACTGTTGGAATAAAAAGTAAGGTTGGGATATTTAACTAATATATCAACAATTCTGCATTATGAAATATTAAAACGTGTGAACTCTATGCAAGAGGCCAGCTTGGCTCGATGCCGGCAATGTCCCCTAGTGTAAGCATGCTCCGCTAGTGGTAGAGCTGTGCTAATTAGCATCAGCTGGTTTGTATGGTTGGAACAAAGCCTTGACGTGGACTTTGGCTTCATGTAGCCGGATATCCCCTGCTCTGAATGTAATATTACGTATATAAACTTTCTATATTGAATGTACATTAAATCAGTAAATGAGTCCCACTGTACATAAAGATTTTAACAATAAAAGGGAAGCACAGTGTTGTTTCTTTGCTCTTCTATTGGTTATGCTATCTGACACACCTGTTTGATGATCATCATTAATCACTATCCCTACGTTGTTTTTAGGAGTGTTTGAATATTTCTTCTTGGACTAAGAACCGATGCAAGGAGTGAAAACGGAATGAAAACTTTTTTGTACTTTCCTGGAAATGGAAACGAAACCAGAAACGTTATTTTCAATACTGGTTTTATTTCATTCCTCGGTTTTCGGTGAAACCCATAGATGTCTGCTGCTCTGCCAGTCTGCTGCCATGCACCTTCCCTTCCCAACCCCCTGACACCACTGCACCGCTGGGCGCCCCGCGGTCTGTCCGTTGTGCGTCTTCCCTTCCCAGATGACTGTCAACTTGAATTGAAACCTGACACAACTTGTGTCAGGCAACAGGGACAGGGTCAGCTAACGGGGACAAAAATGAACCATTCCGCCAACAATATATTTTTCTTCTGACCGGTTCGGGAATGTCAATTTATTGGTTGGACTTGTAAGAGGAAATGTTATAATTCTGTTTCTGTTCGAAATGAACTGATTGGAAAATAAATATCAGTTTAAAGCCCTGCTAATAATTCTACGCAGTAACTCTATTTGGGAACTCTGTATTAAGGCATTCCTGGCTTCTTAGACTTTTTAGCTTCGACTGTATCACTTCATTTCCTTGTTTATTATTATACAGAGAGGATCTAAATCTATTTCAGCGCTATTGTGTTTTGAATTTCAACTAATTTCTTGGCACTGGCACAAGCAACCTTTTGCAATGTCTTCCACTCGAAAATACCACACACTATATTTTTATTTTCCTCCTGGAATTATTTTCTTCAAAGTTGTTTTTATTGTACACATTTAAACGAGGCAGTCACCACAATGATTAACAAAAGAAGCACTCAGAGTGCAAACCTCAGCCAAGGCCATTTAAAGTTTTTGAGTCATTTTGTTCATAGACAAACAACACACAAACACGACCGAAAACCTAGCCTCCTTGGTGGGGGTAAAAGTCAAAGAAAATATTGGTCTATGGATGCATGGCACAAAGGAAACGATGTGTATATTCATTATCAAAAAATGTTAACTAATTCACAAAAATGAAATGAAAGCGGGGTAGTGGAGGGGATGTCGCATATCAAAGTCTTGATAGGCGGCAAGATGGGACCTCTCCCATTTTCATCTTTTAAAAAACAAGACGATTCATTTTGAATTTTATTTTTTGGAAGATTGTGATGAGTGGACAGGTTTTTCTCCATTTAGTCGCGTGAATGGTATGTTCAGCTAATACCAATATTGTTCACAACAAGCTCAATGTCTCCATTTTCCATCCAAACATGTTCTCCAAGGTGTTCAAGGTATTCCACATTATGCTCACACTCCCGGCCAGCAGGGGGCAGTAAGCACATGTTGCAGCGCGCGAGTTGACAGTACAAGAAGTTAAACAGTGCGTTGCCATGACGACACGCGATGACGCCGTCACGTGTCACTGTCGTCCGTTGCCAGGGTGACGACGCTGTGCCTCCGCCGTTAGCTGCACCGTTAGCTTCGCACCTTCCATTACAGACACTTTCAGACACGTTTAGCATTCGGAAGTTTCGGAACCACACCGAGCGGGTCTTTGCGGGTTACCGCGGAGCATCGCGTGGTTAGACTGCTGGTTAGGTGGCGGCATCTTGACCCGTTCTGTCTGTCGCCGCCAACTAGCTTACCCGCCATGGTAGGTTGATGCTGAGCTGTAATTAATCTGCCTCGTCTAAACATTCCGATCCTGTCGACAAACCAACTTAGAAACTTTAAAGAAAACTGTGGATTGCAAATTCGACTGTTTTTTTCCTCTGTGCTTTACTTTTTGGCTAATGACATTATTACAACCATATTGAAGGAGAAAATCAGTCCATGAAGATAATTAAGACCATCATCCACTTCATTCCAAGACCCATGCTTGTAATAATAATAATACGATATGAGTACACGACCTCTCTATTCGGTATTCAATACCCACTCAAGGTGACTGAGATGCAACTCTGGCAGTTGTACTTGCCTTAAAATGATCAATGAAAGCTGGCCGTTACGTGATAAATAATGTTTTTATGATGGTAATCACAATTGTAATTGCTTTACTTTTTAAAGGTGTCGTGTCTAGCTTTGGCCACAAGGTACAATCTTTAAAATGATGCTGTTGTACATTTTCCCACCAGAATTTAGCTCTACAATATCCTATTCAAAATGGTCTTAACCATGGTATTATTACAAATAAAACTGCATCTGTGAAATAGAATTATGATGTATCGTGTTTGTCTTTATTACATACTTATATTTATTATATACATACAATTCATTAGTATAGTTTTCATCTTTCTGGTCATGTATCTGGTGGCTGTATTTCTTGCCATTTCTTGTAAGTCATGTTGGTTGGTATGAATTTGTGCAGACTGAGTTCAGTCTGACTGCTCAGCACGAGCAGGACGTGGTGAGCTACATGAGGTTCGCTCGGGCCAAGAGGATCCTCAAGCTGAAGACCATCAACACCTGCTTTGAGGAGCTCCAGGACAGCAGGTTTTGTCGTGTATACATTTTTAAAGTTATTATCATTTTTATTGACCGTAGTGCTGCAACGAGCAATTGAGCGATGACTAATCGCTTATGGAATTAATCGACAACTAATGAAGTCATCGATTAATCGTCAATCATTGTTGAATCATTGTTATTGTCAGCAGTTTATAACTTGATAATTTCTGAAAATCCAAAATATGATTTCAATAATTCAACAGTATTGATGGAAAAAAAAGAAGAAAACCATCAAAATATTACCTTGTAATTAGTAATGAGTTCGGGTCCATGTGATTAACTTAGTTTGCTAACTTTAACACAAATTTATTACATTTCAATTAAATTCATTTCTGTGTCACTGAATATTTTACAGGATTTTTTTAAAGGAAATAAATCGAACCGACTAATCGTTTCAGTAATTGGCAACTAATCGACTATTAAAATAGTTGTTCGTTGCAGCCATAATTGACTTAGTGTGAAGGGGGGCTAAACCCGGGAAGCACACCTGCAGCATACATATGCTGGAGATGGGAATCGATCTTGCGACAGCTGCGTGCATTGTGAGACTGAGCCACAGGCACAAGTGCATGGGGCTGGGTGAAGCGGTCTAAACAACTGCGCCTCAGGCTTTGTCATATTTACATGGACTACTTTAAACATATTGACTTAATGCAGATCACAAACTAACATTTCCATTTTAGTATGGAACCACCGTCTCTTTTGTGCAACATAGCTAGTTTTTCACATACGCTTAACTTGTCTTTATTGTCATTTGTGTTGCTGTGGGGCATAATTGTGTTTATTAGCCAAGTCTCAGGTTGGGACCGTGAGCGCTGGGAATGGCAACTGACTTTGGGAGCAAGATTGGCAACTGACTTTGGGAGCAGATTTTGAGCAGAGGATAGACAAAACAAAAGATTAATCACTGCATATTAATTGTTTTATCAAATTGGTTGG
>OMKY01122047.1:5092-15631 GCA_900302395.1 Bregmaceros cantori | reverse complement strand
CCCTCTTGTGATCTCATTCATTCATTCTCTTTCTCCGTCTCTCTCCCTCTTCTCCTCTCTGTCTCTCTGTCTCTCTCTCTCTCTCTCTCCCTCTTTCTGTCTCTATTTCCTCTCTCTCTGTCTCTGTCTTGCTATCTCTCTCTCTCTCCCCCTCTCGTGCTCTTTCTCTCTCTAATATTACACACATACACAAATTACTTATTCCAGGAGGATATGAAAAGCAGGGTGATTTCTGGGAATCAATGAGGGACATTCAATTACATTTTGAAAAGAGAATTTGTTCTATTTTATTTCTTTTTTACTTTTGGAGTACATTTTTCATGAGTTACTTTCTACTTTTACTCAAGTAAATTTGAGGTGAAAAACTACTTTTTACTGAGATGTCAGTAAAAAGTACTTGGTACATTAACTCTGCCTTTAGCGACACCCGTTGGGAACTGTTGGCACATATGTTGATGTCATATCTCTCTCTCGGGCGCTTTCTCTCTCGCTCGCTCTCTCTCTCTTGGTGTCTCTCGCTCTCTATCCCACTTGGTCTCTGTCTCTCTCTCGGGCAATCTTTTTTTTTTTTCATTCATTTTTTGAATTCATTTTTTAAACTGAAAGTGACTCAGTACTTTCACTACTTAAGTAACTTTTTTGTGGAATACTTTTTTACTTTTACTTGAGTAACTATTTGGACGACTACTTTTTACTCCTACTTGAGTAATATTTTGCTGAGGTAACAATACTTTTACCTAAGTAATTTTTATGGCTACTCTGCCCATATGTGGTTGAATATAACAGTTCTGCTTAGCCTGTTATGTACGACCATCTTCTCATGTTGAAATGTTGAAATGTTTAATGGCTCTGCACTGTCTGTCCTAAAATAAAATTCATCCATTCATTCATTCAAGGGGAGACAGGGATTGTTACAGCAATATTTGTGAATTAGTCGCCGTTTATTTTATTTATTTTTTTCATAATTGGAACTCATTTAGATTAGTGCATGAATCGCATTTCCTGTTCGCAATCATCGCTCCCTACCCCCTACTCCCTACTCATGTTAGGGCGGTGCAAAAAGAAAGATTTGACGTTTTTGATTAGTACTTTTCCCTTCTTAAAATATGTATTTTTTCTGTTTTTCATTCTTTATTGAGAGAGATAGCGACAGGATTAAATCGGAAACTGGAATGAAGAGTCGGGAAGGGGGGGGGGGGGGACATTGCAGAAGCACTCTCTAACCGATCTGCCACTGCACGCCCCCGTAAAATATTTTGACACATTAGATATTACCATTTCTTTTTTTTTTAGGTGTTGATAACATACATTAACATGTATGGATATTAATGCACTGATGGGTCACTTTATGAGTTAATTACACAGTAAAGAAAGGCAGTGGCTGTGTCCGAAATCGCTCCCTATCCCCTACTCCCTCCCCCCCATATAGTGCACTCACTTATAGTGCACTCAACAAAAACGACCGAGATTTCGGACACTAGAGTTAGCGCCGTCAAAATTATTATAAAATATAATTATTAAAAATATAATTATAAAATTCAACAATCATGAGAAAAACTTAAAAGTACTTACATTTATAAAGTTTTCCCGCAGTCGGCTGCTATTTGCTATTATGATTTTTTTTAAAAGTCTCGCAATGCATTATGGGTTATATGGCTTCGTCTAGGGTACATCCGATGCTCACTACTTTTTGTGGTGCATTGTGGGATACTTTCAGTGCACTATTTAGGGTACATGGAGAATTCGGACACCCCTACAAAATGGTGTGCGCCCCATATAGTGCACTATATGGGGATAGCGATTTCGGACACAGCCATATCTTTGTGGCTGCCATTTGCGTAGGATTTCGGCTACTTTTAGTATTTTTAGTATTGTTCCAAGTAGGAATAAGATGACTGCAGTGGACTCTCTTTGTTGTCTACTCCTCCAGTTAATTGTGACTGCACCAGCAGCACTACTAGCTCTTTTTAAAGACAACATGATGCCAAGTTGGGTCAGCACAAGCAATTAGTTCTGTTCCCAGCGGTCGTGATGAGGACAATGGTTCATTGTAGTGCTGACTTTCATTTCATTAAGCTTTGTACAATTTTTTTAAAACGTTTTTATTAGGAAGCATGAAGGAGACCAAACAAGGAAACTATTAATCACTGTCAATGAATCGTTTACTGGACACTGTCAAGCCCCACAAGAATATAAATAATACAATTAAGTAGAGGTGCACCGATCCGATCCTCAGATTGATGATCGTGGCCGATCAGACTTTTTTCCGAGGATCGGGACTTTGGGATCCTGATCGGGATTTTGTCCCGATCAGGATCAGTAAATGAGTCGGGGAGCCAAATGGCTGTTTATTTACTTTGACTATTATTGAAATTGACAATTGTGCCAAATAGTTTGGGTACTACCAATTTTTTCAGGATCAGAACTCTGTATCGGGACTCGGTATCGGGGATCGGGACTCGGTATCGGAGATCGGAATAGGCCGATCGTTAAAATCAAAGGATCGGGATTGGGAGCAAAAAAATGTGATCGGTGCACCCCTACAATTAAGATAGAAGTATGCTGGGGTTGGCCGAGTGGTTATGGACACCACACCTAACGCGACCCCATTCATGTTAGTGGCACTGTGTCTACCGCAGCGTCCAGTGTCGGGAGTTCGACTACGCTCGTCGACTTGTCTGCAATGTCTACCCCCGATCTCTTCAACCCAGTTTCCGACTAATCCTATCCAATAAAGATGGAAAAATGGCGCTGACGCCGGAAAACATAACTTAAAAAAAAAAAAAGAAGATAGAAGTATGCTTGGGTGACAAACCTGCTGCACCAAGCTATCCCTATACATAGTCTTGTTGCTGTGGCTTAGATCACAGCACAAACAGCGGCCCTTCATGGTCATGAAGTGCATACATGTTTCCCTTACAGAGATTTAAATATTGTGATGTATGGATATCAAGATCCATTAATGTGTTTATTCATTGTATGATTAATTTGGTGTGGCTTGGTGTGTTGTTTGGGGCTATGGGGACATTGGCTGTGTCTGAAATCGCTCCCTATCCCCTATATAGTGCACTATATGGGGTGCACGCCATTTTGTAGGGGTGTACGAATTCTCCATGTACCCTAGATAGACTGAAAGTATCCCACAATGCACCGCGAAATGTAGTGAGCATCGGATGTACCCTAGAAGGAGCAATATAACCCATAATGCACTGCGAGACATTTTAAAAATGACCTAAACTTAAAAAAAAAAAAACCCGCGGCAGGAGTAAATAGCGACCAGCCACGGCAAATAGTTATAAAAAGTACATGATTGTTGAATTTTATAATTATATTTTTAATAATTATATTTCATAATAATTTTGACGGCGCCAACTCTAGTGTCCGAAATCTCGGCAGTTGCTGTTGAGTGCACTATAAGTGAGTGCACTATATAGAGGGGGTAGGGAGTAGGGGATAGGGAGCGATTTCGGACACAGCCATTGACTGTATAGAATTAGGTGTGAAATTCCACTCACATTCCAATACTGTCGTACACAGCCTTCACCTCATTAGTGGAAAATACTTGAACGTTGACACAACGTCTCACCCCTCGCTCCTCCACACCGCTATCTCTATATATTCAATCTTTCCACTCTCTCGTCCGATGTTAAAGGAGTTTTCTGATTAGCGTCTCTAACATGGTTCACAGTGGTAGGTGGGGGGGCCTGGGCTGCCTGGGTTGGATGCTAGCCTGATGAGCCAGAACCAACGCATTGTCCACACATCGCACATCACTAGGGCAGCCACGTGCGCAGCACCCGGGGGCCAACTCCAGATTCTGAGCCAGTGCCTTGGCCAGGGGCACTGCCTCAACAGGTCAACCAGAACATGTTTTCCGTGGTGGGGGAAACCAGAGTGCCCGGAGGAAACCCACGCAGAAGAAACCCGCGCGAGGAGAACATGTAAACTCCACACAAAAAGGACCTGGCTGGGTAGGGATTCGAACCCAGGACCTTCTAGCTGTGAGGCAGCAGTGCTAACCACTGCACCAGCGTGCTGCCCCAAGCCTGGCAAGCCAGAACCAGCACATCGTCCACGCATTACGCATTATGAATTGTGTCATTTAGTTTGCCGTGCTTTTGGCTATTTTTTCAACATGTCTATTCGGTGGGAACACACACCTACCTGTTATTTAAAATGGATGGTGGTAGCTTGTGGTGTGCTATTCCACACCCAAAGGCTCCCGTGCGGATCTGTGACCCACAAATGCACGATTTAATAATCAGGGCAACTCGTTCCATTTTCTCATTCCTTTTGGAATAACTAGTAGAAGCAGCCAGCCTATTGATCCAGAAGAACCTCTGACCACTCGGTAACTTTAAGTCGGATTCTGACTGTATTTCATCAATATTTGTACAAAATTATGGACGGAGGGGGTGGGGTTATGTGTAACTGGTCACAGAGCGACATCTAGTGGTCGGATTTTGAACTGGCGTGCGTTTTGTGTGTTTCATGTGCTCGGACCTCGGTCCAGTACCAGAGTTGTCATAGGAAACAATAAGGCACCGAAAGTGACCTTAAGAACAGCGGGACAAAATGACTCCCACCAGTGTTTTGCACGTAAACCAGTCTACAGTGGTCTTGAAAAGGTTAAAAAGGGAAGTGCAGAGGAAAAGGCTAAAGTGGAATCAGTGCCGACCTCAGGAGATTTTATGCAACACTTGGTAAAAACATGTAGTAATTATCCCCCTGTTGTTCCGACACCTCCATTCCCTTTGTTGCAGCTGGCGGAACCCCTACTTCCACTATTGATGTTTATTTAATGGTGACAGTGCACTAACACGGTCCTCACACAAGGAAATGGCCTTCGGTACAGATCAGTGTCCAATCAGATGTGACCAGGATGACGCCTCATCAATATTAATGCCGTTCATTTTTATTAACAAGATGCTGGCCAGCCATAGACTCCGTGGTCCACTGGTTGCTAGGCAACAGCATCACACACACCACTGGACCACTTACTTAAATGCCCCACATTATACTGAATTCCAATAAGATATTGGTCCACTTTTGCTAATATGTTTTATGAATCTACATTCAAATGAATAACATTCAACAATATCATTAGCCCCGTTTATTACATGCTACCAAAAAGCCTAAATATACTCTGCGTATAGGTGGATCCGCTTCAAAAGTGCTCATGTATACCATTTTGAAGCGGAATACATTCATGCCGGCACCTGCCCTCCCGTCTGCGATGCACCATCCGGGGTCCAAGGGGACAGCACGGCCAGCGTGCAGCGGCGAGCCAGCCCTCCCGTCCCTCACGTGCACACGGGGGCCAAAGCCTGGTCGCGAATACATTTATTCCCGGAAACACACATAAGCTGCCAGCGGGCGGTCCCACCGGAGCCGCCGCACCGATCGTTTCTTGAGATTCTGTGAGAAATCAGCAGTTTTTTAATGATACCCACCCCTGTTCTGGAGGCTATGACTAAAGAATGAAAACAGGTAGAAACAAGTTGTTGTTTTTTCTGATTATAAAGGGAAGTCTGAAGTTTCCTTTGCTATGGGGTTTGTTGACACATACCTTAATCGTCTAGGGGTCTTGAAAAAAGATTCACATGTTGGAAAAAAGGGCTGGCACTGGATGAGTTAATGAAAAGATAGTGAGTTTCTAGAAAGTTCCGTCTTTAAAGGGGGAGAAAGACTTCTGCTCCCTGCTAACTCCTTAATGATCGTTTTATGGCTGTGAAGTCCAGATCGAGTAGACTTCTACGGTTTCAGCCGTCCAATGCATCATGTTTTCTTAATGGGGCAAATCTATAATCTAACATGAGACGCTATATCTCGTTTGAGCATATTAATTTTAAGGTATTACTTTACTATGCATAGCGCATCGCTAGACGCTTGCATTGGGTCTGAGAAAATCAGGCTCGCCCTCGTTATGGATTCAATTGACCAATCAGCGCGGACGTGGGGAGGGCGGGGGGAGTTTGTACGGGCTACGCAAGATGTGGGCAGAGTTTGTACGGGCTACGCGAGACATGGGCGGAGTTTGGTTGTCACGCCTCCAGGCCACTTGTCCCACCTACTGCACTTTGACTGGATAACATGATTTGATTGACATGTTTTTTTTTAAGTTTTCCAACCCTGGTTTTACCAGACCCAAGGCAAGCATCTAGCGATGTGCGATGCGTGGGCGATGCGTTGGTTCTGGCTCGCCAGGCTACACTTATGTCACAGTAAGATATTGTTGTCCAGTCATGGAAAATATGGTGAGGACCACAATGACAGACTGAGGTATGTGTAAGTCCCTGGTGCATAGTGGTGCTGTAAGATTCAATTTAGCTCTCCTATGCAGATTAGTAAGGTATTCATATCCAACATCTCTCCATTATCCATCCATTCTATTTCTTCACGGGGATATATGTCATGAGATGCTAATGCATGCTAATCACTGCCTGTGGTGGAGCTGCTGAATAAAGCCAGCAGTGAACGGATTTATCAGAATCAAATATCCATTCTTATGCTAATGCAAGTTCTGCTCCGCCAAAGCCGGCCAATTATCGGAGGCTTCCATTGGCCGTATCGTCTCGGGTTCCCGTCGGGCGTGTTCAAAGCCAGGAAGACGGCGCCGAACGCTCAGACATGTCCGAGTCAAGAGCACTCATCACCAAGGGCAGGACAGGCCAGGACATCTGACACACTATGGCTGCAGAGGGTGGTCAGAAAGGCGCCCCCCTTTCCAGGACAGGGTGATAAACTGGGCCAAAACATCGTAGCAGACCCCTCCGACCCCGAGTACCACCTTTCCTCCCAACTCCCCTTGGGAAGGCGCTACAAAGCCCTGCGTACTAAGACCTCTAGAGCAGGAAAGCAGGAAAAAGAGAGAGAGAGAGAGAGAGAGAGAGAGAGAGAGAGAGAGAGCTTTGTCTCAGTTTCCTGATCTCTCTCTGGGGCTCTAGCCGGGGAGCTTGTCGCTTTTGCTGGGTACACCAGGGGGAGTCTTACAATGAATGAATATATTATTTTGTTCATTATATTTTTCTGCAAGGTTCTTCTTCAAATTCTTCAATTTACGGCAAGCACTAGTGTTGTGTAGCGTTTCACAGCATGTTACATTCACCGCTGTTTGGTCTGAGCCTCAGACCGCTGTCTCTAATCTGCTCTGTGAAAGGTGCAAGACGCTTTCTTTTCTCTGTTAATCTTTTCACAGAGAAAGAGCTTTGACCCGATCTTGGCTTCATCAAAGCCAGCGCAACACACCCTGTTCATGTTCATAGGTCTCAGTGGCAGCTGGGAGTACCACACATAGGAGTTAGTAGAACTAGGCCTGCAGTGTTTAATTGTCCATTATTTTCCATCAGAAACATCAGAATCAGAATCACTTTATTGCCAAAATTGTGCCGCACACAACATGGAAATTGATTTGGGACATCTGTTCCCCCCCTAGTACAACAAGTAATAAATCAACAAAGAACTAAAGATAACAGCCGTGTAACACCAATGGTGGTATTAAGGACAGTGCAGTACTAACAGCATGATAGCAATATTAACAATGTAATACTAAATAGCATCAGTAACAGTAACAATGTAATACAAATAGCATAGGAATATGTTAACAATACAATGGTACAATTATTACAATAGTAATAATGATAATAACAAGGGAACGGTCTTTGTTCCCACTGCACGCACTCATAGAGTACTAGTAGTCCAAATCTTATCATATGTATACTTCACCGTATGTAACCAGCAAAATGTCTGCCGCTGCCAAACCGCAACAGCCCTATTGCGTCTTCAATTGTATTCTACATCCATATAAAGTTGGCATCAAATTGACTTTGGTGATTAAAAGTTAAAAGACAATGTTAGGCAACCGAGGGCGGACACACACGCTCATACTCCCAGGCTCCATGCACACACACACACACACACACACACACACACACACACAGTGATGACAGTGATGTTATTATTTTAATTATCACGGTGAGACAATGAATATTTTACAAGCATTTTAAATAATGGAAGATCAGTGTGTTTACTGATGCCAAATCACCACCATCTGCAGCTGCCTGGCTCAGATCCACAGTGGTGAGCCTCTACTCAAAGGCTGTGTCCGAAATCCGAATGGACTATAGGGGCGCACGCCATTTTGTAGAGGTGTCTGAATTCTCCATGTACCCTATATTGTGCACTCAAAGTATCCCACAATGCACCGCGAAAAGTAGTGAGGCATCAATGTACCCTAGACAAAAGCAATATAACCCATAATGCACTGCGAGACGCATTAAAATGACCTAAACTACAAAAACATGACAATGCAAATAGTTATAATTTTATTTTATAATTATATATATTATAATCATTTTGACAGCGCCGACTGTAGTGTCCGAAATCTCGGCCGTTGCCGTTGAGTGCACTACAAGTGAATGCACTATATGGGGAGTAGGGGGTGCCATTGTCCTGATTGGCTACAAGTTGTCACATCATCGGATGCCCCTTCCCATTGGCAATAAATCAGTGGTACTTCCCGAAATGTAATGCAAAGCAGTTTCCTGCTTAGCTCATAGCTTAGTTTAGCTAGCGGATACCGGGCTAATGTCCAGTATAGCTTAATAAATGAACCCTCTCGACATTACTGCGTTAAGACTGGTCATTTCCTCCATGTGGACACCTTATCTGAGCGGCCATTACAATACAGAGATGGCAAACGTACCCAAAAGAGTAGAGGCAGTTATGACACAACTGGTCGCAACTGCTTTCCGAAAGAGGCCTGATATAAGGCGGTATGGTGCCTGAGCACCTTCCATGTCAGGAGGAGAGGGAAAATTGCTCGTCCATGTGCGTCCCAGCGAGAGAGGGGAAAGAGAGCCACATGGCTCTGTCCATTTTGTGCAGGGACGTAATGTAAATTGTTGGGTTAATTGGATTGGAAATGTCCTTCAATAAAATAGTTTTAAAGTTCAACTGCAAATTAATTGCGGAGGGTTATTAATCATGGAGACAGTGATCGGCAAGGAGAGAGTCCATCCCAATATATATGCATATGCACGTTAGAACATTGCTGTTGCAAACCAGGACTCGGTTAAAAACTGTGAATTAATTTAAAATAGATTCATGGTGAACCTCCGGCCTATTTGTACAACTTGACAACTTGACACAATGCAAAAACGCATTTCTCATTAATATTACTTAAATTAGCATACTTCCCATTAAAAGGGCTTCATTTCTATGCAACAATGGTGCTTTCTCGTTTGAAACAAGCAACATCTGAAACAACAACACACAGATAGTGGTAAACAGCAGCAGCTCATTTAAACTACAACACATTTCTAGTGTATCTATTGAGGTAAAGAACAGAATCTGAGTTAGCCTCAACCCTCAACAACACGTTTCCCGTGCTTCAGGTGAGGTAAAGAACAGGATCTCAGATAGATAAAACATGAAAAAAAAGAAAAAAAAATATATTGTATTCACTTTCTCAGAATACTTCCGCGGGCCAGAAAAACTTGATTGGTGGGCCGCCAGTTCAATAGTCCTGGCGTAGAGCTTCACTTTGAAAAGGTGGAATAATGTGCCTTACTTGGAAACTGGGTTGAGGAGATCAGGGATAGACATTGCAGACAAGCAGAAGAGGGGAGGAGAACTCACGCCACTGCGGATGCTGCCGTAGACACAGCGGCATCAACATGAATGGGGCGCATTAGGTGCTGTGTCCATAACCACTCTGCCAACGACACCCCCATAATGTGCCTTTTTAATAGCCTGGCGAGCCAGAACCACGTCCACGCATCGCACATCACTAGACGCTTCCATTGAGTCTGGGAAAGCCATGGTCGGCGTAGGTACGGAATCAATCAACCAATCAGCGCAGACGTGGAGGGAGTTTGTACGGGCTACGCGAGACATGAGCGGAGTTTGGTTGTCACGCCTCCACGCCGCTTGTCCCACCTACTGCACTGTGACTGGATGACGCGTGACTGGATGACGCTGGTTTTCCAAGACCCAAACATTAAAAAAAATTAAGAGTACAGATACTTGAACATTTTACTTAAGTACAGTACTGAAGTATTTATACTTTGTCACTTCACATCTCTGCAAATAATCGGCTACTGCCGAACCCTGGCAACAAGCCTTAGTTATCTGTAGAGGTCTGCACTACTTTATCTAAAGTAGTGTCCTAAAGGAGTTGGAACAATTCATTAAAGCGAGACAATTAAAGTCAAGTAGGGTGGATTGCCCTAATGTGGGCCACTCCCTAATGTGGGACACCTAAGCTCCGGAGGCTCTTCCGAAAAAGAATGAAGGTCAGTGAAACTGTCAGGAGCCGCTCGTCCGCGGGCGGCACCCAGGCGCCGGGTTCGTCCGCGGACCGCACCAGCGCAGCTGGAGCGCATCGAGCTCGTCTCCGGAGCGGCTCGCTGATTGGCGTTCTTCCCCTTCATAAGGGGACGTCGGGCGTCGGCTCGACGCAGCGACCAAGTTCTACATAGGTCAGTTTTCTAGGTAGACAAGTTTATGTGTTCAGCTAGTTAGTGTGTGTACTTATGT
>OMKY01122025.1:1582-12402 GCA_900302395.1 Bregmaceros cantori | reverse complement strand
GCCACATACAAAGTCAGTCTCAGTCTCTCTCTCTCTCTCTCTCTTTCTCTCTCTCTCTCTCTCTCTCTCTCTCTCTGTGTCTCTCTGTCTCTGTGTCTCTCTGTCTCTGTCTCTCTCTCTCTCTCTCTCTCTCTCTCTGTCTCTCCCCGTCTCTCTCTGTCTCTGTCTCTCTCTCACACACACTCGAATATTATATTGACCTTTTCCTTTGTGTGACAACACTTCCACAGAGTCTTGTGTGCCAACACTCTAAGAGGTAGATTAACTGTAATATGTTAACATTCAATATTATTTTCATTCTTCCCGAAGGAAATTTGGACAAATCCCTGCCACGTAACGTACAAATCATGACGCCACAAAAAAGGCCCCCGTTACGTCACAATGCCGGCGCTGACTGCATACTTGTGGTTTTACAGGGCGACATTACTAAACTGGTACAGTGGTAGAGTAACAACCAGTCAGTGCTTGTATTGTACTATACTTTGAGGTCAGTAAACGTAACCAGAATTAATCCATATATAAAAGGCGCACTGCACAAGTGGTGCCCATGGTCTCGAGTCCACTCATAGACATTACTAGATGGTTCTAGGCAATTCCATGACCCATTATGACATGTCCACCACTACATATGTCATTGTTTGGTTGACTACTCTTTCCTGCTTCATAATAAGATAGGGCTGACGCCCTGCACCCTGACTGCAACAGTGTGGATTTAATAATAATAATAATAAATAAGTTTTATATAGCACATTTCTACACACTCAAAGATGCTTTACAGATAAGAAAGAAAAATCGAAGGAACTAAAGAAAACAGAAAAACAAAAACCAAAGTTTTATTCAAATAGATCCAAAAACCTCTTCATTGGTGACCCCAACCTCCAGACCACAGACACATAGCCCCGGCACTCCGAAAGCATCTGATGGAGGATAACCTCTCATCAGCACCACACAGTAAACTCCTGGGACATCTTTTATCCTCCAGCGAAAGATGCCTCTCAAATTCTCTGAGCCACAATTGAAAAAAAAATGTACCAGCCCAAGCTGTCAAAGGGAATACCAGCATCTCCAATCTGCACACATGCTCCCGTTCACTTTGTCGCATATCGACAAGCAGGGCTTGAAAACGGAATTATTTTTGAAACATTCGGTTCCGAACAGTTCAGGCAGGTCTCTGTTTAACGTTTTCATTCCAAAATATCGGTCCTGAACCGGTTCGGAACACAAAAATTTTGTTTGTTCTTAAAGTTCCTCATATTGTGCAATATTAAGTTTAGATATAGTTTATACAAATTATATTTGGTGGACTTTCAAACTTCTGTGTAACTGTATTAACGTTAAAAGGGGGTTTAAAACGCCTTTACATTCACTTCCTTGTCTGTCCACATGATAGAGCCCCAGATGCATGGGGCTTGAATACTGACAGTGAAAGTTGGATGCATGCACAACCGGAAATAGTCTCCCAGGCATAGGAAATGTTCAAATATATAGGGAACAGAAAAAAAAACGTTTTTAACCGGTTCTGTGGATTTCATAATGTTCAGTTTCTGTTCCGGAACATTTTAATACGTCTTTTTTAGTTTCCGTTTCCGCTCCTCGTAAAATTCCATGAATTTCCGTTTGTTTCCGGTTTTCGTTCCTTGAACCGGTTCGGAGCCCTGTCGACAAGGCACGCGTGGACTGTTGGATGCACCTCCAGACATCAGAAAGCTACAAACACACAACGGCAAGACTTCTAAGTATGCCTTATAGACGGGTTTACATGCAAAACACTGGTGGGAGTCATTTTGTTCCGCCGTTCTTAAGGTCACTTCCGGTGTCAACTCTGGTAATGGTTTGTGTCCAAGCACACAAAACACATAAAACCTACGGAAATTCAAAATCCGACCACTAATTGTCGGTCTGTGACCACAATTACACGTCACAGACCAATTATGGTATTAGTACCATAATTTTGTATCAATATTGATGAAATAGAGTCAAAATCCGACTTAAAGTTACTCACCGAGTGGTCACATGTTCTTCTGGACCAATGGACTGGCTGCTTCTACTAGTTTTTCCAAAAAGAATGAGAAAATAGAACGAGTTGAACTGATTAGTAAATCATGCGTTTGTGGGTCACAGATCCGCACAAGAGCATTTGGGTGAGGAAGGGCAAACCGCAAGTTACCATCACAATTTTTAAAAAACCCTGTAGGTGTGTGCTGTTGTAAAAATAGCCAAATACACGGCAAGCAAATGACACCAGAAGTGACGTTCAGACACCGGAAGTACCCCCCGAACTCGTCTATTGGGCTGAAATAATTTTACTTTTTTTTTCCAATACTGTAAATTTTTATAACCAGAAAATTACATTTACTTTTTCCAAATGTAACATGTAGGTAAAAAGAATTTTGATCCAACAAATAAAACAAAACACACACACCATTGAAATTCTCCAGAGAGCAGCTTAACAAGGCAGTGACTTTGTCTCAGGCTGAGCAGGTGTGTTTTACGGATGGGTGCTGGTGCACAGAGACACAGACTTTGTGTCTCAGGTGGAAAAAACGTGACGAATCAGCCCCAGGTTAGTCCCGGAACTAATCCGTGCTAAACCAGGGGCGGCACGTACAATTTTTAGTACTACCAAACACTGCATCATAGCCTCAGTGACATGTTTAAAGACATTATCTGAATGTGCATGCCGTGCACTTTATGTGTGCGTGTTCACAGACTGTGGGTGAAACGATGAATTCAAATATATGCAATCAAAATAAAGGGCAATGAATTTGGTCGTCGATTCATTTGGTTTTTGACTCATCCTACGCCGCATCCTAGTCTGCATTGCACCACGATACGAACACAGCAAGAGTATCAATGTGTAAAGAGTTGACATTGGCCTGTATTTTGGGTACAGCCTTTGGGTGTCGCTTCTGAGCCACCGGGGTGAATCCTCTGTCGATATCCTCCGCCACTCCATTCAATTATATGTGTGTATAAGACCGAACGTTGTGTGTGTGTGTGTGTACTTTAGTACTAATAATAATAATAATAGTAATAATAATATAAAATAATAATTATTATCATCATCATCATCATCATCATCATCATCATTATTATTATTATTATTATTATTATTATTATTATTATTATTATTATTATTATTATTATTGAGCAGAAGGGCGTTCAGCAGCAGTGTGGGTCTGTGGGGGAGAGTGGATGGGCTACTGCCAGCACACAGCGCGGCTCCCGAGAGCAGAGAGCTCACCCGGCACAATTTTTACAAAAATAATTTATTTTTTCGGTTGTCAGCCGTGCTTGTTCCTCAATAGTCAGTAGCGTAATGCCCCAGCCCTCCCCTACACCCCTACTAAAAGTGGAAACTATTCAATGCAATTGTGGAAAAAGTGCCCTCGCGAGCATTGGGTATTCCAACAGTTCCAACAGTTCAATACACGACGTGTGCACGCACACAGGTGTTACTAAGCAGTGAGTAAGAGGGCCATTAGCGGCGGCAACAACCTGAAAGTATCAAGTACATCGTATCGACGAGCTCCACACAGCAATAAGAGTGTGTGATAAGTGTGTGAATAAAAGCTGAAGGCAGGAAATGTGCACACAGTACAACTACCGCACCGTCCTACTGCAGTGGGGAGTGATGAGTAGGGGTGTAAATAATATCGACTTAGTATTGATATATCAATACAACAGCTGTCGATACAATGTATCGATACGTCCGCAAGAGTATCGATTTTTTTTCTCCTGGACGTAATTCCACGCCCGTACTGCGGGTGACGCTAAACCTACTTGGCGCCTCCTACCTCGCTTCCTTTACACACACACACACACGCAAACACGGTGTGTGTGTCTGGAAGGTAGTGCATTCACTCCCCCGCGCACACACACTCACTCTTTCTTTCCCTCTCTCGCTCTCTCACACACGCGCGCGCGCGCACACACACTCTAGCAGCAAGACACTGCGGCACCTAGTATAAGATAATCTTTGCTGTAACGAAAACTACAGTTGTTCTCTCAAATATCATAATAACTTTCGTATCGAAATCAAATCGTATCAAATCGTTTCCTCATTCTTGAGTATCGAAAAAAAATCGAATCGTTGGGTGAAGAAATCGATACTGAATCGAATCGCCATGAGGGGTGTGATGCCGATAAGTCATGTCGATAACAGACATATCTGCCGGATTAATAAAAGAAGCATAAATATAATAAATGAATTCCAACAGCTTTTACTAAAAATATGAAGTGGTGGTAAGTTATTTTATTATTGGAATGTGGGACAAAATTGTACACATTTGAACTTTGATATAATAGATTCCAACTCAATTTCCGAAGGTACATTAATTCATGAAAGAAAAAAAGGGGTGTCATGACTATACAAGGCCAGGTTGAATTGATGTATTTTAAGATTTCCCCGGGGGCATCCAGCAAAAGCGACAAGCTTCGCGAGTAGAGCCAGAGAGAGATCAAGAAACCAAGGCCCCACTGAAGGCTCTGGCTCCCAACCTCCGCGTCCGCCACGGCTGTTGACACCCCAGGGTTAATGCACGGCCCGAGTTTCTGTGTGCAGAAACAAATTTTCTGTTAGATTACTGGTGTGTGACACGGTGCTATTAGATTTGGGGTGGGCGGGATTGTTATTTCAGGCAATTGGATTAGTTTGGATTCATGAGAATTTGGAATTAATTTGATATATCATCAGCCAATTAATTTGGTATCTCATCAGCAGCTCTAACATATGTTAGATCTGCTTTACGAATATTTAGAGCAAGAAAAAAAATATATATTATGAATTTGCAAATATAGTCAATTTTGGTTCTCCTTAACAACAAATCTGCAACAATTAAGCTACAAACTCATTACAATTAATTTATAACATGATATCTTAATATCATGTTATTATTAATTTACACTTATTTCTATTTAATATTTTGTATCATCAGAAATGATGCATTAATAGCAAATGTGTGCGGCGTCGGCGCAAAACTGTGGGAAGTAACAGAAATGTAATTGCTTGGCAGATATCGATTGTTAAAACTGATCATTTAATTGCTATTTAATTTCATAACAGGTTGGTCGGCGATTAGTCGACAAAACGTTTAGTCGAACGCTAACCACAATAATTTATTAGTAGGGTGTGCTCGCACTGTATTGGCTCTTACTGTCAATACAGTGCCAAGCTCTGAATGACATACGCAAGTCCTGCACAGTGGTCAGAGGAATTTTAAGATATTGTTCACACACCTCGAAGAAAATGTATTTCCTCGTTTTTCATTTTATATATTTCGTCCCACGAAACGCATGCCCTCCCGTTTCCAAAGATTCTCAGACATTACAGCGATTATAGTCAGAATAATCAGATTACATCTACTCTGCTACTTATCAACCCTGTTTATAGTCTGGTTTCAGTTGTATGCGTGTGCGAACATCTCTAGCCAATCTCTGTGTGAGCGCGAGAAGGTGACGCGTGACGCATGTGATAAAAGCAAAACTAAAAACGCGGTAATTAAAACTCTGTGACTCATTGAAAGAGGCTCGTTAGGTAGTGCCGGCCCCCCCATCGAGGGCAGCCAGACAACGTTGACGCCCCCCTCACCCCCTTTCTTCCTCCTCTCGGTCTCCCTTCGTAATTAAATCTAAAAGAAATTAATTTAATCTCATCTGAAGGGGATCAGACTCATTTACAGCAGGAGGGGGAAGAAGGGAGAAGTGACAGACAGGGGAGGGAGGACAAGAGACAACAAGGGAAGAAATGAGAAGAAAAAGAAGCGGGGGAAATGATCGGGACTGTGTGCTTTTGCTTAGAAAAAAAAATCAATTTCAGATTTGATTCAGATTATTTTAAGGAAAAAAAAATACATATTAGAGCACAAACTGCGCTAGTTTTCAAAGTAAGTACAGAGATCTCACTCTTGGGAATTTGATTAATATAATTATATTTTATACATATGTAATTTCATGAATCATATTAAATACATCTAAATACATTCAAAAATAATTTACAACACACCCAGGAAAACCATAGTTACTCATTGTGTTGTCGTACTAATTCAGTAACTAAAACATTGATGTAAATACATTCAAATATAATTTACAATACACTCAGGAAAATCATAGTTACTCATTGTATTGTTGTAGTAATTCAGTAACTATAACATTGATGTGAGATGAATGTCCTGAACATTAAAATCAGATTTTAAAAAACCTTAACAAATTAATCACATTTCAATTTCGAATCCATTTTGGAACGGCCCTAATAGAGGCACAACTGCAATCAGAACTTTATTGCCAGGTCATGAAAGAAGATACAAGCTACATGAAAGAAGATACACAGTCATGATCAGGTCTGTCTGTTATATTGGATCTGATGATATTTAGTCAGATAAAATGAGTTCAATTCATCTGTATACCTGTGCACGCTAACTAATAGGGCACCATCTATCGGTCAAGAGTATAATTACATTCTTTCTTTATGTGCTGGTGATTAAATTATTATTCGTCTATTTGCGGGCCGTAGCCAATTGAGGACGTGTCCCAGGTCCGGCCCAGGGGCCACCAGTTGCCCATCCCTGGTCTATGAGAACGCGCAATGGCTCATTTTATAGATGACATTCTATACCCTAATCAGGGAAAAAATATGCCTGTTAGCAGAGATATGAAGGAGCAAAATGCAGTGTTCGCTGTTTGAAATGTACTTCGGTATATATGGCCAGTTTTGTGAAGAGTTTCCTTCTGACCAAAAAAAATCAATCAGACCAGATTAATTTTAGTACCAATCTCTTCAGAACTTCCCAAGGTACTTTGACATAGTTTTTTATTCAAATCAACATCAATTGGCGTAATTAGCCCAAACATCACTTATTTGATGTCACGCGTGGACACTTTCCACCCATTCGAAACCAGAAGTTGAGGCTTCCGGTTCATAATAATACTGCGTTGATGAACGTTGATGAACGGACGGGTGCGATTTCAGGTGCAACCATAGAGCCGTTTCAATAGAATTTCATCTTTATTAGATAGGATTAGTCGGAAACCGGGTTGAAGAGATCGGGGTAGACATCGCAGACAAGCAAGTGAAGGGGAGGAGAACTTGCGAAACCATTAGGTGCAGCATCTTTAACCACTCCACCAAACGACTATTTTCTATACTTTTTTTTTTTTAGGTGCAAGCACAGTTTTTTATTATTTCATTGAGAGAGGTAGTGACAAGATTAAGTCAGAAAGTGGGAGTCGTGGGGGAGACATTGCAGAAAAGTCGGATAGGGGATTAGAACCTGCGGCACTGCTCGGCCTATGGTCCGGGGACCACGCTCTATAATCACTCTGCCACCGCGCACCCCTCCACCCCCACCCCACCACATTCACTATAGTTTTTTTGAGAAAACTAAAGATTATTAAGTGTGACTTATAGATGAGTTCGGCGGGTATTTCCGGGCTCTGAACGTCACGTCCAGTGCCATTTGTTTAGACGTTTTTTTTGGACTATTTTACAACATATCCATTTGGTGGTAACACACACCTACCTGTTATTTTAAAAGGATGGTGGTAACTTGTGGTGTGCTATTCCACACCCAAATGCTCTCGTGCGGATCTGTGACCCACAAATGCATGATTTAATAATCAGTGCAACTCGTTCCATTTTCTCATTCTTTTTGGAATAACCTGTAGAAGCAGCCAGCCTATTGGTCCAGAAGAACATGTGACCACTCGGTGAGTAACTAAGTCGGATTTTGACAGTATTTCATCAACTATTTATACAAAATTATGAACGGAGGGGGTAGGCAACAATAAGGCACTGGAAGTGACCTTAAGAACGCCGGGACAAAATGACTCTCACCAGTGTTTCGCACGTAAACCCATCTATAGTGCGGAAAATATGGTGGATATATTGGTCCAAACACACACACACACACACACACACACAAGTACAGAATGTTGGCTTTAGTAGTAGCCCAGGGAAAGCTTAAATGAAGACAGAATGTCTACGGCCCATTAGCAGCAAGATAAGATCTTTAACTAGGCTTGTTCCAAGACATTGCAAGGCAAATTAATTTACACTTTTAGTCCTGCTGCCGCCAGACGCACTGCACACACGCTTAGATTTTTTTCCCTCCCTTTTCTGGTATAACGCATGTATATTTATGATGAAATTAGCTTCAAAAAGACTCCCACTGCCCCTCCTCCCTGCCGACGTATGCGTGCACGGGTGCGCACACACGCGTACATCTATACATATATAAACAGATAAACGCACACACTCGCCCTGCCCACCCCCCGAGGAACGTTTTTGCGTGGAAACGCCGGTTCAGTGCAATTGATTTTTACTCTTTATTTATGCGCTTTTCCCCACCGGCAGTTTGTCTAACAGCATTTTTTTTTCTCTTCTCTCCATCCCCTCCTCCTCCTCGTTCTTGTCTTTTTTTCTCCCCCGACTGTTCCTACGTGCATCCACTAATAAACAGAACAGCAGAAGAGAGCCGAGTCGCAAAGTGACGACAGGGTGAAAAACGTAGCTAACTGGCCAATTTGTAACTATAAGAGGGAGGGGAGTGTGTGTGTGTGATGGGGGTGAAATAGACTGGTTAACGTCACAGGGAGAATCGCACACACACCCCAAGCAGCTTGGATAATACGCTCTGACAAGCCACAATTACACGCTGGAAACGGCAGAAAAATGAGAGGAAAATGGTCTTCAGGCCCCAGAGTACTTCAACGCAGCTCCTCACTAATATCCCTGGGCCTTAGTTTGTGTGTGTGTGTGTGTGTGCACGAGTGTGTGTGTGTGGTTTCTGTGCAAGACGCTGTGTGTATGCATTTGTCTATGAGTTTGTGTGTGTGTGTGTGTGTTAGGGGTGTGAATCACACCCATCATAGGGATTCGATTCAATATAGATTTCTTGACCCAACGATTCAAATTTTTTTCGATACTCAAGAATTCACCACAATTCGATACGATTTCGATACGATTCGTTTACATTTATTTATTTATTTTTACCCAACGGGCTAGACGTTGGAGAAGGAGGTAATGAGTGAGTGAATGTACTACCTATCCGTTTTTTCTCCGCTGTCTCGCTCTCCTGTCTCTGCTCCGCCATGGCCATAGACTGTATATAAACATTTACAGTCTATGGCCATGGCACACACGCCATGTTTGTGTTTGTGTTAAGGAAGCGAGGACTGCGCCAAATAGGTTTAGCTCCACCCGCAGCACGGGAGTGGAATTACGTCCGGGAGCAAATGGATAAAAATAGAGGAAAAAAAAAAACGATACTCATGCGGACGTATCGATATATCGATACAAAATCGATATTATTTACACCCCTAGTGGTTAGTAGGTCTTCATACGGCCTGATGGCTTGCTGGAAGAGTACAACATTAAATCCGGCAGCACCCCACAAATGAACAGAGCTCCCACAGCTCCCCGGTTCCTCTGGACAGCAGCAGATGTGCGGTGTATGGCCCCGCGCTGTGCACACACTGCTGTCAAAGACGGCCCATGTGCTCAACAAGCTGCTGACATAAAAGCTTTACCCAAGATAGCAGTCAGGCTGGTTTTTATCATCATCTCTTTATTTTGTTCCAGGGTGAATCAGAAGGCAATTTAGGATGAAGCCACAAATGTATGATGAATGTTTAAAGTAGGGCTTTGAACCGGTTCAAGGAACGAAAACGAAAACCAGGAACTTTTTGTATTTTCCAGGGAACAGAAACGAAACCAGAAATGAATATTTTATAAAAAAAACAAGAATACTTATTTAAAAATAATGGCAACCGGTTAATACTGGTTTAATGTAATTTCTCAAAGGAGTGCACTTTGGGATAACTTCAAAAATAAAAGAAGACTATTTATAAAATCTACGATGCAGCAGTAAAGTATCACAGGACTTTCTGCAGGATGCTGTTGTGGGTTCACCCTGACAGATATTATATAGCATGTAACAGCTGACAGAAACAGAATGAACCGTTCGGGGAACAATATATTTTTGTTGTAACCGGTTCGGGAACATGAAATTATTGGTGGAACTACCCCTAACCCTAACCGGAAACATTATGATTCCGTTACTGTTCGGAACAAACAGAGTAGGAGAAAATATCAAAGGCATCCTAACCAGATGCCCGAACCACCTAAGCTGACTCCTTTCCAGGCGAAGGAACAGCGGCTCTACTAAGAGTCTCTCCCGCGTGACTGAACTTCTCACCCTATCTCTAAGGGAGACGCCAGTCACCCGTCGAAGAAAACACATTTCGGCCGCTTGTATTCGCGACCCATTTCTTTCGGTCATGACCATAGGTGAGAGTAGGAACGAAGATAAGCAAGGTTGTAAGCTCTTCATTCATCTTTCACTTTCAAGATGGCTGAATTCAAGATGGCCAAATTTGTCATTGGTCCATAACTTTTGACCAGGTGAATGGATTCATCATTATTCATTTTAGCCTAACCCTCACACTAACCCCCAACACAGCCACACAAAACACATTACACTAGCCCTAGGCCTAGAGTATTTTATTGATCCCAAATCGGAAATTATGTTCATTCAGCAGTCCCAGCTCATAGTAAGTAGGATCGGTAGTAATACAGCAGACTAGTAAATTATGTTCATTCAGCAGTCTCAGCTCATAGTAAGTAGGATCGGTAGTAATACAGCAGACTAGTAAATTATGTTCATTCAGCAGTCTTAGCTCACAGTCAGTAGGATCGGTGGCAATACAGCAGACTAGTAAATTATGTTCATTCAGCAGTCCTAGCTCACAGTCAGTAGGATCGGTAGTAATACAGCAGACTAGTAAATTGCCCCACGCGGCTGTCCAGTGTCCCCTGCTCCGCC
>OMKY01122006.1:0-10772 GCA_900302395.1 Bregmaceros cantori | reverse complement strand
AGAGAGAGAGAGAGAGAGAGAGAGAGAGAGAGAGAGAGAGAGAGAGAGAAGACATCTGCAGCATACTAATGCCGGAGACAGGAATCGATCTTATGACAGCTGCATGCGCTCTGAGACTGTGAGGGTGTATGGGGTTGTCATAATGTGGGTCATAGCCTAATGTGGGACACCTAAGCTCCAGTGGCTCCTCCCTAAACTAATGAATGTCACTGAAACTTTGGTAAAAGCAAACTATGGTAATGTGTGGTCAACTGCTCAACACTACAGATCACTGTCCCACCTTAGACAACTGTCTGTAATGTATTGTTACTTCAGCAAAATATTACTCGAGTAAAAGTAAAAAGTATTCATGCAAATAATTGCTCAAGTAAAGTAAAAAAAGTACTCCACAAAAAAGTTACTCAAGTAGCAAAAGTACTGAGTAACTTTCAGTTAAAAAGCGTCCGAGAGAGAAAGACAGAGAGAGATACGACGCCAACATATGTGCCAACAGTTCCCAACGGGTGTCGCTAAAGGCCAAGTTGATGTAACGAGTAGCAAATTGCTGACATCTCAGTAAAAAGTATTTTTTTTCACCTCAAATTTACTTGAGTAAAAGTAGAAAATACCTTCTGAAAAATGTACTCCATAAGTTAAAAAAAGTACACACAAAAATTGTAACGGAGTAAATGTAATTGAGTGACTGCCCATTTTGACAGGGGCACATTGGATGTGCAGGTACAGACACACACACCACACACTCACGATGTCTCGGTCTCGAGTTCCACACCTGGTAATTACGTGGTTTGGAGGAGAGATAAAATGGACAAATTCACACAGCACGGTGCTGAGAACCACCGCCCCGAGGTGGTTCAAGGACAACTCGTTGGTTTGATAAGAGTAAGATGAAGTCGGGCCGCTGTCTGCCTGTGGCCACCCCTCACCCACACAAACACACATAGCTCCTTTGTGTGAACTTACATTCTTTGTGTTAACCACGGAACACGCAATGTATTTTGCAGAAAGAATGATGTAAGGAGAAGGCACGCGACTCACTCACATCTTCCAAGCATCTTAATTATTTCAGTGGCAACCAGGGCTCTGAAGCGGTTCAAGGAACGAAAACGGAAACCGGAAACAAACGTAATTTTGCAGAATTTTATGAGGACCGGAAACGGAAACACATTTCTGCAACTGTTCTGGAACAGAAACGGAATATTATGAAATCCACAAAACCAGTTAGAAATGTTTTTTTTTCTTTCTCTATATAGTTTACATATCCAAAACATGTCTGGGAGAGTATTTCCGTCCACTTTTACTGTCAGTCATCAAGCCCCATGTATCTGGGGCTCCATCTTGTGGACAGACAATGGTTTTCACGTCAATACAGTTGCACTGAAGTTTGAAAGTCCACCAAATAGCCAAATAGAGAGAGAAATAGAGAGAGAGAGAGAGAGAGAGAGAGAGAGAGAGAGAGAGAGAGAGAGAGAGAGAGAGAGAGAGAGAGAGGAGAGAAATAGAGAGAAAGAGAGGGAGAGAGAAAAGTGTGTGTGTGCGTGAGTGTGTGAGTGTGCCAGTGAGTCTGTATGCTTCACATGCATGTGTGGGTATGCCAAGGCCAAAGAGAGCGTCATTCAGTCATTGTCTGTCATCCAGTCATTGTCTGTCAGTTGGTGCGTCAGCCGGGGACCCCCATAGTGGAGGATTGTTGGGCCGGGGTGAGTCACAGTGCAGGCAGCTCGCGGGCGCCTTGGAGACACACCGTTGCAACACAACTACGTACAAACTGGATACAATCCATGACAACAACACACGCAACACGGGATACATACTGACAAAAAACAACTTGACAAACTACAAACAATAACAAAGTATGCAGCCGGCGCCGACTGCTAAAGGGATATCCGAACCAGGATAGAAGCATCAATAAACCCCAGAAATATTGTAGGTCCAGAAGTATTGGAGATCCGATATAAATTTTACCCTGAATTAGGGTTGGGCGATTTTGGAAATTGTATATGCACCATAGTGTCCCTAGAAAATAGAGATTCACGATTCAGTCATCGACCAAAATAAGTAAATAAATAACAAAAAAGTTTTTTAGCGTTATTACTGCCTCGCTTGTGGTGCGCACTAATATCGCCAGTCGCCACCGGGTGTGAGTGTGCCTGCTGGTTCACTAGGCTCCGTCAGCAGCAGCAGAGACTAACTGCTGCTTCTCTTTCGCTTCATTTGACTAATGCCTTTAAAATCCTGGATTGATTCACAGACACTGCTGACACATATGTTCAGAAAGAGGGTGAATGAGCGAAAGTAAAAGATCGCAGGACACATCGGAACAAGCCAGAACGCTGGTCCTCCCCCTGCGTCCCCGCGTCATCTGTGCACGTGTCCACGCGTGGTAGTGGCCTGAACATCACTTTTTGAAACTGACTTATTTTTGAACACACACAGCACGGACAGCACACACCTATTGCATTATTTTAAATAGGATGGTGGTAACTTGCGCTGTGCTGTTTTGCTGTGCCTGTTTTTGCCCCACAAATGCATGATTCAAGAATCTGCCCAACCTGTTCCATTTACTCATTTTTGATGGCCTTACCAGCAGAGATGGCGAGTGGCGAAGTACAAATGAGTACTGTACTTAAGTCGTTTTTTTTCATGTATCTATACTTTTAGAAGTACTTTTTTCTCTGATTACTTTTTTCTTGTGCTGAATAGATTTTTAACAAAAATACATGTACTTCTACTCCTTACTTTTTCCAAAACACGCTTGTTACTTTGTTTGCGCACCGAAGGTAGGTGGTAGGGATATGTATAGTGTGAATGAACCAGTAGGGGGCGGTAATGTCAACAGATGTTAATTTCAATGTTCAGCAGTGGGATTTATGAACCTTAAGTGAAGTAAGTCAGGCTAGGTTTTTAACAATTTATTCAAACATTCAAACATTGTAAAATTGGCATTGAAAAAGTGCATTTTATGTACAATTTAATTTTTTTACTTAGTACTTTATACTTTCAAAAATAATTTATGAGTACATTTCTGAGCCTGTACTTTTTACTCTATTCGACTAGACATTTGCATCACTACTTTGTAGTCGTACCCAAGTTGTTTTTACACAAATGTATCTTAATCTTACTCAAGTAAGAAATGTGAGTACTTTTGCCATCTCTGCTTACCAGTGAACGCAGCCATGCCATTGGTCCAGAAGAATGTGACCACACCGAGTGAGTCGCTTCAAGTAGTATTTTGAAAATGTCAGCCCTTTGATTTTAGCACATAAATTGTCTATACTGTAGTGACCATACTGTCGCGGCTGGGTGCCGCGGGGCATTGTGGGTGCGAAACCCTGAGTCACTTGGTTAGTGCCAACACGCCCCTATAAATGCAGTCTGGATGAAGCTAGGCAACGGGCTGAGCTTAGCCTGTTGTCAAGTCCACGGTAGGGCGCCATCCCATTACAATAATCACCTCTGGTTAAAAATTTCAAATATCGCAAACGGCAATGACTAGACCTGACACAACGGTGGCCTCGCGGCTTGGTGGCGGCAGACATTATGGTGGTATCATTGCGGACGAACAGGCAGAGAGCTATGTTTGCATGCTGTTTAAAAGTGTTAATGCTACCAATCACCAGCAGATGGCAGCATAACAACGTTGTTGTATTTGCCCCTATATAATGGACATGAAGTGGAAATACTACCATTTAACCGTACATATGCGTATACTTCCCCGTACGTGATATCCGGAAAAATGGCTTCCGCCACCAAGCCATCAAATGCAACAGCCCAAATGTCCAATTAGTCGTTGCTCTGGGGGTTACACCCCACTGTTCCAAAATTCCTATTTTCAGCCAAGTTATGGGTCTTGGGGCTTAATCCCTAAACCCTTCCCTAACCCCTATCCTAACCTCTTCCCTAAACCCTACCCTAACCATAACCCCTAACGACCCATAATTTTTCTGAAAATAGCGATTTCGGAACATAGGGGTGCCCCGGCTCTGGAAACATAGGGCACATTCAAACCTGAAATTAACATTTAGCGCGGGTTAGTTCTGATGATAAATTTTGTTTGTTTAAGTTTGTGTTCACACTGTCTTTTTTTCAGCCGAGATATATTTGTAATAATTGTTTATGATTACTATTACAGTACGGATGATAGAAATGCTGTACATATGTATATTAAACACTCTACAGTGTGTACATTGTTATTTATATATGATTTATATTGTTTTTTTTCTTCTATTGACTGTTTGCTGTTTATTATATGTATGCTTTGGCAAAGTATGATGCTCATTACCATGCCAATAAACCCATATTTGATTTGATTTGTGTGTGTGTGTGTGTGGATAAGTATTGTTCCTGTTTATTAAGGTTGTGGGTTTGTTGTGTTCTTGTGAAGCACTTTGCATTGCTCTGCATGAGAGGTGCTACATCAATAAATGAAGTTTAAAGTTTCTACTCACCGTGCTGTTGGTGGCTCTCTCCACCACCTTCTTCACCTTGCCGTACGTCCCTTTCCCCAGCGTCTCCAGCACCTCGTACCGGTGTTTTAAGTTGTGTTTGTGCTGGTGGGTCTTCACCTCCAGCCCGGCCAGGCTTCGATCATCTCCCGCAGGATGGAGAGCGTGTCCCGCCGGCGGATCGCTTCGCTCGACCCCACCGTCCGGGTGTCGAGTGTCGGGGGCGAGGAGGTGCCCATCAGTATCCCCGAGGTCCAACATCACTCCTCCGCCGCAGCTGCGAGGCTCCGCTTCTCGCATGCCCATCTCCCTCTCTTCCTCCTCCGGGTGCGACCCAACTCACGAACGGTGCTCAAAGCCAAAACAACCATAAGAAAGCAAGAGATGGAAAGTGGAATAAAAATATAAAATTAATTCCCGGACATTCTCCAGCGTCTTTAAAGCGATGCTGTGCGCACCAGACGCTCGCACGGTCTATTTAAACGTACGACACGACAGCGTCCACACCGCGGAGTTTATTAGAGAATCGTGTCTATTTCTATCCTAGCTCGATCGTTAAGCCATTAAAACGTCTCGTATATTTCTATTCTAGATCGGGGTACCATGTGGGGAAGGACGGGGGTGGAGCGCCGTGAGTTCATTTAGATTTAACCCCTTAGGTGACGAGGACTCGTGGGATGCGTTTTTCACTGATATCACAAAGATGTTTATTTCATTTTTTTTTAAGATTCCCCACATTGTGTAGATCAGATTCATTTTACATCATTTAGAACGAGTCCTAAAAGTGTCTAAGGGTAGGGTGGATTGCTTTAATCTGAGCCAATACCTAATCTGGGACTAGGGTTGCCACCTTTCGGAAATGGAAATACGGGACGCAGGGGAAACGTAATTGTCGCGGGGTGTCTGGGGGTCCTGCCCCCGAAAAATGGTAGAATTAGTTTAGGCTATAAGGAAGATTACCAGTATTATACGTTTATGTTTTTTGGGCATATTTTTGATTGGGAATGGGTCAACTCGACTGAGTACACCGGTGCAAAGTCAGCAAACTCCGAGGCCATGAAGTCTTCACGCACCCACCTAGCACTAAATTCAATTAATGATGTTGTGGTGAGTGTGATTTTACGAACATCTTTATCATGCGTTATTACCCCCCCTGCGTGAGGAAATGGTTTGGCCCACTTGGGGCGTGTCGAGCGCGGGGAGATGTCCCGCGCTCAGTTGAGTCTAGAGATACACGAGTTGGCTTGCGTTGCGGCAACTCTTACAGCATCTTTGTGTCTGACTCCATTTATTTGAATCCTTTTGTTAAGTGCTACGAGGAGCACTAAACTGGTGACCCCGAACGTTTCATTTGGACGGTTTTCCTTTTGAGTTGAACATGCCACATAGCCGTCGGAGCTCGCGCCGGAGGCAGGAGTCACCTGTCGGCAGGTGGGATGATGACACGCCGCCGCCCACGCCATGCGCCCGCAGCGACGCACAGGTGGGACACCTGCCGGCGACCATCCAGTACCATCCGCCCGCAAGTTCACTCCTCAAGCTACCAGAGTTTTGGGAGGCGCAGCCTGCGGCGTGGTTCCTGCATGTGGAGTCGCAATTTGCCTTGCGGCAGATTACGGACGATGAACTGAGATACCACCATGTGGTCGCGGCCCTGCCGCCATCCGCCACCGCCAGGCTGGTGGGCGTGCTGTCGGCGCCGCCCGCGGTGGGCAAGTACCCGTCGGTCAAGGCTGAGCTGTTATATGCCTTTGGCTTGTCTGACGCTGAGCGCGCGGATCGCCTTTTCTCCTTAAATGGCCTCGGAGGACGTCGTCCATCGGAGATGATGGCCCACATGTTAGACCTGGTGGGCAGCCGCGGACCGCAGTTCCTGCTCAGACAGCTGTTCCTAAGACAGCTCCCGCCCGACGTCAGAACGTCCCTGGCTACCTGTGGGACGGAGAACTTGCGACCTGGCGACGGAGGCGGATAAATTTTTCCTCGAGAGCCGGGCAGCGGGGGCCGGTTCTGCGCGCCCCCTCCACGCCTCGCCGTCAGCGACGGAGAAGAGGAGCGCCGACGCCATCTCCAAGCCACGCCGACAGAGGCAGCGGGGAGAGTGGTGCCAGAACCACCAGCGCTACGGTGAGCGCGCCACGTCATGCCGCCAGCCCTGCTCCTTCCCGGTTCAGGGAAACGGACCGGCCGGTGCTCAGCGGTAGGCTCGGGCGCCGGCGAGATTGTGGACAACACGTTGCTGTACCTGCGCGACTCCGTTTCGGGACACAATTTTTTGTGTGACACCGGCGCGCACTCCAGCATGGTTCCCGCTCTGCCCCACGAGCGTGCTCATTCCCCAAGGGACAGCGGGTTGCCACGATTGGTGAACGTGAGTGGGGAGACTGTGCGTGTGTTTGGACATCGCCGTGTGCGCCTGTGCTTGAGCGGCGCGACTACGAGTGGGATTTCGTGGTGGCCGACACCGGCTTCCACATTATTGGCGCCGATTTTCTTCGCGCGCACGGCCTGGTGGTGGACCTTACCAACCGGCGGCTCCTGGACGCAAACGGTTTCGCGGCGCACACATGCGCCCTGGCGGACACGCCGTCTCCGGGGGCTCACGGCGGTGGGGACGCATTCCTCCACCTGCTTGGCCGGTTCCCGGCTCTGACGTCCCCCGATTTCTCTGCGGCTACGGTGCGCCACGGTGTTGAGCACCATCTTCCGACTACAGGCCTCCGGTTTTCGCCCGCGCCCGGCGGCTGGATCCGGCAAAGCTGTCAGCGGCGAAGGCGGAGTTTGCGGAGATGGAGCGCATGGGGATCGTGCGGCGATCGGACAGTTCTTGGTCGTCTCCGCTCCATATAGTACCCAAGGCGAATGGGGGCTGGCGTCCCTGCGGAGACTATCGCCGTTTGAACACTGTGACTGCTGCGGACAGATATCCTGTTCCGCACATTCAGGATTTCACGGCGCACCTGGCCGGTAAGCGCTTGTTTTCTAAGGTCGATCTCGTGCGGGGATACATCAGATCCCCGTGCGCCCCGAGGACGTGCCGAAGACCGCGGTGATTACACCTTTCGGACTGTTCGAGTTCCTCAGGATGCCTTTCGGACTGAAAAATGCGGCCCAAACTTTCCAGCGGTTGATGGATTCTGTGGTGCGGGACCTTGCATTTGTGTTTGTTTATTTAGACGACATTTTGGTGGCCAGTGAATCGCACGATCAACACTTGGAGCACCTTGAGGTACTGTTTTCCCGCCTGTTGAGCATGGTTTGATCGTCAATCCCGCAAAATGCCAATTTGGCCGCAAAACGATCGATTTCCTCGGCCACCGCGTTACCGCGGAAGGCGCTGTGCCTCTCCCGACAAGGTCGACGCGATAGTTCGTTTTCCTCGCCCTCCGACGGTAAAAGCCTTGCGCGAGTTCCTAGGCATGGTGAACTTTTACCACCGTTTCGTCCCCGATGCTGCGAGGTTAATGTTACCGTTGCATGCCGCGCTCAAAAAGCCCGCCGCTCAGCTCGTGGAGTGGACGCATGAACGTGTGCGCGCGTTTGCCGACGTCAAATCTGCGCTAGCAGACGCCACTATGTTGGCTCACCCGGTACCATCGGCGCCCGTGGCGGTCACGTCCGACGCGTCGGATTCGGCGGTCGGAGCTGTATTTGAGCAACTCGTGCACGGCGTGTGGCAGCCGCTTGCGTTTTTCAGCAGGCAGCTTCGACCGCCAGAGCGTAAGTACAGTGCTTTCGACCGCGAGTTGTTAGCGCTTTATCTCGCCGTGCGTCACTTTCGGGGGTGTTGGAGGGGCGCAATTTACCGCGTTTACCGATCACAAGCCGCTTACGTTCGCTATGAGGAAGGTGGCGAGCCGTGGTCGGCGAGACAACAACGCCACTTGGCGTACATCTCCGAGTTTACCACCGACGTGCAACACATCGCGGGTAAAAACAACAGTGCGGCTGACTGCCTATCACGCGCAGTGGCACTGTCGTGTTCCCTCGGGCTGGATTACGCAGCCATGGCGCGTGACCAGGCGCGCGATGCGTCGGTGCAACAGCTACGCGCGGCCGCGTCGGGTCTCAACCTGGTGGAGCTGCCGTTAGAGGGGTCGAGTGAAACTCTGCTTTGCGACACGTCGCTTAATGTTCCCCGGCCCGTGGTGCCGGTGTCGTGGCGCAGGCCTGTGTTTGACGCTGTGCACGCGCTCTCGCATCCCGGGGAGAAAGCCTCCGTTAGGCTGGTTGCGGCTAAATTCGTTTGGCGTGCGTTGAAGAAGGACGTGCGTGACTGGACGCGCGTGTGCGTTAAATGCCAGCGGGCAAAAGTACATCGTCACACACGAGCACCGCTGCAAGATTTCACCGTTCCCGCGCGCCGTTTCGAGCACGTAAACGTGGATCTTGTGGGTCCGTTGCCACATTCGCGCGGTTTCACACACCTGCTTACAGTAGTGGACCGGGCCACGAGATGGCCAGAGGCGATACCGTTGTGTGCCATTACTACTGCGGACGTGGCGCGTGCGTTTATTTCTTCGTGGGTTGCCCGTTTTGGCGTACCGCTTGACATTACGTCGGATCGCGGAGCGCAATTCACGTCTGATCTATGGGATGCGGTGGCGGATAGTTTGGGGACCCGTTTGCATCGTACTACAGCTTATCACCCGCAGGCGAACGGATTGGTGGAGCGGTTTCACCGTTCACTTAAAGGCTCGCTGCGCGCGTCTCTCACGGATGGCGATTGGGTGGATAAACTGCCTTGGGTGATGCTTGGGATCCGTACCGCTCCGAAAGAAGATTTACAAGCGTCGTCCGCTGAGCTCGTTTTCGGACAGCCGTTGCGCGTGCCCGGGGAGTTTATTTCTACGGCTGCAGAGCCGTGGACAGCCGCGCGGCATTTGAGTGAGCTGCGCGCGGATGTTAGATCTTTTGCCCCGCTGCCCACGTCTGCGCACGGTATTCCTCCTGTTAATACTCCCGCTGTTCTACAGTCTGCTCCGTTTGTTTTGTTAGGTATGACGCCCATAGGGGGCCGTTCCGTCCACCATATGATGGGCCGTTTCGCGTTGTTGCGCATGGACAAAAGCACTTTGTTCTGGACGTTGGGGGCAGACACGAAACCGTGTCAATTGATCGCCTCAAGCCGGCGCATCTGGACTTGGACCGTCCTGCTGAGGTGGCGTTGCCACCGCGTAGGGGCCGGCCACCGCTGTCGGGTTTGAACCCGCGAGCGCCTGTTTTTCAGCCGTCGCCGGGCGGTGACGCGTCTCCTCCTCCGGTTGCCACACCTGATCGTGTAACTAGGACACGCGCGGGTCGTGTGGTTAGGCTACCACCGTTATTACCCCCCTGCGTGGGGAAATGGTTTGGCCCACTTGGGGCGTGTCGAGCGCGGGGAGATGTCCCGCGCTCAGTTGAGTCTTGAGATACACGAGTTGGCTTGCGTTGCGGCAACTCTTACAGCATCCTTGTGTCTGACTCCATTTATTTGAATCATTTTGTTAAGTGCTACGAGGAGCACTAAACTACCACCAAAATGTCTGCCGTCCCAAGCTGTGCACCAGCCCTATTAGGGTTAGGACACAGTAGATATTCTATGAACACATATTTTAGTAATAAAAAGGACAGTTGAACAAGTCCCCTTATCACACAATAATTAAACACAAATTCTTTTGATGTCTCATAATCCCCATGTGTGGCAGATTGTGCACTTTTATATTTTTCTATTACCAAGGAAGAGCCTACTCTTCCTAGCGAGGCACTAGCTCAGAAACTGGAGTTGGCCCCCGGGCACTGCACCGTGGCTGCCCATCGCTCCTCAAGGATGGGTTAAATGTGGAGGATGAATTTCACTGTACATGTATTTATGTATGTGTGTATGAGTGACTAAATTAAGTACCTTTACCTTTGCCTTGCTAGCTTATGACAAATTGTTTTTTCTACCAGAGCTTACTTACTATCATCATTGTATTGTTTATGTTGCTGTGGGCTGGGTGATGAGGCTGGAAACGTAGACTGTAATTGGGAGCAACATATATCGAACACGTTTCAGTGTAGGACAGACCAAAACAATGAAACAAATATATACTAGCCTAACAAGCCAGAACAAATGAATCGTTCATGCATTGCACGCGACTAAAACAATCCGTTGGTCTGGACTAAGCAGGCTCGAAAATGAATCGATCAAATGAAGCTATCAAATCACAGCGCAGTAGGCGTGACAAGTGGCATGGAGGCCCACGTCTCGAGTTGAACAAGGCCTATTGGTCCGCCCAAATTTGGACAATCTGATTTGTCTGCCTGGCTGGTCCAGACCCAACAGACCGTTGAGTCGCGTGTCATGCG
>OMKY01121947.1:0-11262 GCA_900302395.1 Bregmaceros cantori | reverse complement strand
GTTCACATCACCACAATGGAAGCCAGCTCCGCGTCTCTCTCTCTCTCCCCCCCAACTCTGGCCGCGTTCTCGGCTCCCACACGCACCACGAGCCGGCGTTGAGCCTCACATGTAAACCCGGTTGTCTTTGTTGCTCTCCGAGCTGCCCTCCTTCCCCGCTCCGCTACGTATAGAAATACGTTGTTAAATATATTAGAGCTATGGAGATGCTAGTATCCATACTGTGTCCGTCATCATCATCCCCCGCTGCTGCTGATGATGCTGCTGCTGATGCTGCTCCACGCCGCACTAGAGGAATATTGCGCTCGCGCGGGCACCGCGGCTCCACGCGCCGACGTCGCGATGTGATCTCCGTGGACGATTCCTCCATTTCCTTCCAGTTCATATTTGAAGAGTTCAAAGAGATGTAAAACCCCCGTGACCATAGAAATTACTAAGTTACCTGTTACCTCAGCAAAATACTACTCAAGTAAAGGTAAAAAGTACACCACAAAAAGGTTACTTAAGTAAGTAAGGTTACTCAGTACTGAGTAACTACTGAGTAACCTTTAGTAAATAAAATAAAAATAAATGATGACAAATTCTATTTTCGAAAAGCAACCAAAAGGGAGAGAGAGCGCCTGAGAGAGAGAATAAAAATTACTTGAGTAAAAGTATTGTTACCTCAGCAAAATATTACTCAAGTAAAAGTAAAAAGAAGTCATCCAAATAGTTATTGAAGTAAAACTAAATAAGTACTCCACAAAAAAGCTACTTAAGTAGCGAAAGTACTGAGTAACTTTTAGTAAATAAAATAAAATAAATTAGGACACATTCTCAAAATCTAAAACGAGAGGGCCCAAGAGGGAGAGAGAGAGAGCGATGATTAGATTACTACATTAGTTGTTGATTAATTTCATAATCGATTAATTGACTAATCGTTGCACCCCTAATAGGTTAATTTGAATATTTCAAGGGGTGATGAAGGGATAACAAAAAAATACAAAATACAAAAATAAAGTCATATCCAATCAGACATATCCAAAAAGGAGCGAGAAGAAGTATAACGTATCACCATTAAACTGCAAAATAACAAATATGTTCTGCTGTGTTGTCAACAATACCAATATTATAGCTATATACATGCATCTACATACACATAACTTCATACATGTACAGAGGGGGGAAAAAAATCACATAATCACCCATCATCAACATGTGAGATACATATTAATACCAATTTTGAATTACTATCATGAATACATTTGTATTAATTAATAAATATTAGATTTATTATTTAATATTAACTGTGAACTATTATTAATTAATAATAAATAAGCTAACTATTATTGTTATTATTTGCAATGCTGATAAATGTTAAAATGTTATATTTTCATTTTTATTTTGTTTACCTTATATCATATCAATTTCGTTTATTGTATTTCGTCCATTTTAGTTTTGTTTTATGTTCTCAAAGACATTTAATAAATACTTTTTTTAATAATTCCAAAACAAAATGTTCACACTATTGAAACGGAGCAGTCTGCACATCATCCCGTTCCATTCACCGTCGGATGACACCCCGACCAATGAGAGCATAGGTGGGCGGGGCTTATCTCGGTCCCACTTTTCTCATCATCCAATAATACTGGGAGGGGTTCCTGAATAATATGAAATACTACTGGTGTAGTAGTAGTAATTCTCCAGCTCAAACCGACATATCCATCCGCCCATTTAACCCCATATTTAGAATTACTCCTGCGTGACGCCAATCACACACATAACGCCCACAACGTGGTGGTTGAACACAATAAATCAATGTTACGGTTACGGCGCCTGGCTACGCCGTTGGGTGATAATTAAGATGTCTGGTGTAGACAGACGTTTCCTTGTTCGATAATATAATATAATATAATATAATATAATATAATATAATATAATATAATATAATATAATATAATATAATATAATATAATATAATATGATATAATATAATATAATATAATATAATATAATATAATATGCCAGGTAATTTGCACTGATGTTTGAATGTCCAACAAATATTGATTGAAAATGTTTGATTGAAGCCTTTTCTAAAAAAGTAACCCCTTGCCAACCCTCTCAATAAATATACTTGAGGAAATATTCTAGTGAAAACATGATCATCAACGCTCCTCTGCAGAGCTCCGTTCGCAGGTGATAGTTCGTTGAACAGTGTCCTCTAGTGGACGAGAGAGGGACTGTTTTTTATTTCAGTAAAGGGGGTTAGGTTAAAATATATTTGATATATGATATTTTTGTATATGCTTCACCTTCGTGGGAAAATAGTTTGTACGATTTGTTGCCTCTCTTCCCTAGTTCTAAATTAGGCAGAGATTCAGAATTAAAACGTACTCGTGTTGAGTATGTTACATCGTCACATACATCGTCCAGCGATGTGACTTGTATCATAGAGTAACATCTACTGTCTCCCTGGTCTTTCACTAGCCTCTGTGGCTGACTGGTAAATCCTGTGATCTCGCATTTTTGCATGGCTGAGTCGTGACTTCAATCCCGCAGCCCAACATTTTTTTTTTACATTTAATATTGTTAGATTTAACTGCGGCGACACATTAACTAAATTCTACAACTAAAATTCAACATTAACATTACATTATTGTAATAGTAATAATTATTATTAATATTATTATTATTATTATTGTAATAGTATCATTGTAGAGTATGACGTTGTCGCTCTCTTGTGGCCAAAGCTAGACATGACACGTGGGGTAAACGTCTTCAAGTTTTTAGCAGACACTATTACTAACCACTAATAACTAAACAGAAATATTAATTAAACTGGGCTTCCGCTAATGTAGGTCACCGCTGGTCGAATCTGCACAGGTCTGCGCCCGCTTCGCTCTACTCAAACGAGCCCGTTATTTTTTGTGAATGAACAGCGTCCTCTGGTGGAGGAAAGAGGGGCTGCTGACGTTTTAATTTTGACGTAACACCGGAAGCAGTTCCCTGTTCGACCTGATCCGGTTTCCGCTTTGCTTGGAGCTGAGGTGAGATCTTCTTAAAACATTTGAACCAGCAAATGAATGACATTTTCGATCGTTCCCAAATATTTATTTATTCACAACGCTAACCGGCTGGCCACTGACTGTAGTTCCACTAATAGTAATATTGCCACAAGGATCTAGGATCGCCGGCTGGGTTTCCACACGATCCAGCCCTGAACATAATCTGTCCAATTTAATCCTTCGATCACCAAACACTTTGAATCTAGAAAGACAATTAGGATAGAATGACCCCTTCAAAATGACGTACCCCCCTCGACCCCCAAATGCTACGATCCGGACCATCTTTGAGTTTTAAACGGTTCTTCCTTGGGGCCAACACCCACCCCTGATTTAAAAAAATCAGGGGTGGGTTGGTTGGTTTACAGACAAACCAACCAACGCTACTGCAAACATAACCTGCTTGCCGGAGGTAATAGATGCCATCTACACCACATTATGTGAATGTGTTGAATGAAATGTAATTCCTGGCACGTGTGTGGCAATTCTTCAACCTTTATATTCCTCAGATTTTCATATTGCATTACAACTTAAAGTTTGCTTTAGAAAGTCCAAGAGTTGTAGCTACTGTTTTTCCTTTGTTGCAATTGTTTTAGATCAAGCCCTGTGTTTCTGGGCGGCGAGGCATTTGATTTAGATGAGCTCACATGGTTTTTGGGAATAGAGACCCTAATGAAGACCATAACCCTAACCCAAAACTATTTCATAAACTACATTTTCATAAAAACTACAGTATTTCAGCCTTTCAGGGGGCGCGCTGGGGCCGAGCGGGTACAGTGTCCCCCACCCTCCCCATCGGTCGAGCAGTGCCGCAGGTTCAAATCCCCTGTCCGGCTTTTCTCTCTCTAATGTCTCCACCCGACTCTTCATCCCAGTTTCCGATTTAATCCTGTCGCCCAAAAAATAACGTAAAAAAAGAAAACAGTATATCGTATTGTCGTTGCATATCGGTATCGGGCTATAGAATTCATGTTGTTCAGTCGTCGTCTGACTGTGATTGTCTGACTGTTGTTAAGTGGTTGTGTTGTGCACACAGACTCTCTCCAGGCATCATGACTCTCTTCCATTTTGGAAACTGCTTTGCCCTCGCCTACTTCCCCTACTTCATCACCTACAAGTGCAGTGGGCTGTGAGTATTATTATTATTTTTATTTGTGGTTGCGGCGTGGGCAGGGCTCCGAACCGGTTCAAGGAACGGAAACGAAAACCGTAAACGAACAGAATTTTATGGGGAGCGGAAACGGACAAAGATTGAGAAAAAGAACTGTTCCGGAACAGAAACGGAACATTATGAAATCCACAAAACCGGTTAAAACGTTTTTTTTTTTTTTTTTTTTTTTTCGTTTTCTATATATTTGATCATATCCTATTTCTGGGAGACTATTTCCGGTTGGGCATCAAGCCCCATGCATCTAGGGCTCCATCTTGTGGACCGATGAGTGAATGTAATGGCGTTAATACAGTTACGCTGAAGTTTGAAAATCCACCAAATATATTTTGTATAAACTATAACCAAACTTAACATTGCACAATATAAGGAACTTTAAGAACGAACAAAATGTTTGCATTCCGAACGGGTTCAGGAACCATATTTTGGTGGCGGAACGGTTCCGAGAACGAAAACGTTAAATATAGGCGTGCCTGAACCGTTCGGAACGGAACTTTTAAAAAATGATTTCGTTTTCAAGCCATGGGCGTGGGTAAAGACTGAAATAAAAGACTGTGTATTAAAGATGAAAAAACAGTGGCCAAAAAGGTTAGAGGGAAGAAAAAAAATTCAGTGCCCTTGTTCCCCGAGGGGACAAGGAGTCTTTGGGACTGGCCCGACATGACACGATTTGGCGTTCAAGACAGACAACGGCGTGTCTCACTTGCACTCGGAGCGAAAATGGCTCTCGCCTGTTCACCATCTCAGACGTGATGTTCATGCCTAGATGGCACGAGTTGAAACTATTCACCTTTGACAGGCAGGGCTGAACAGATATTTCTGCTTCTCCCGATCTTGACACCAGCTCCATGAGAGGAGAGAGAATCATGGGAGCGTCAGTTTTGGTTCATAAACACAACAAAAACTAGGCCCAACTGCTAATGAGAGAACCCCCCGAATTTACGACAATTACTGTCGTAAATTGTTTTGACAAGCTAGTAACAATGCAAGTTATAGTTAAGCAATGAAAAAGTGAGGTTGGCTTTGAATGTTATTTCAAAATTGATGTGTTAACGCGTTAAAAACACGATCATTTGGCCAGCTTTAGTTTTTATTATAATAAAATTAAAATGCAAGCAAACGGCAGCAACAATTGCCCAGTGGATTAAACAATGTTGTGTGTGTTTTTGTCCGAACCGCTTCAAGGAATGAAAACGAAAACCGAAAACGAACAGAATTTTGCGAAATTTTTCAGGGAGCAGAAACGTAAACGAAAAAAGGTTTCTTCAACTGTTCCGGAACAGAAACTGAACATTATAAAATCCACAAAACCGCTTAAAAACGTTAACATATCTTCTGTCTGGGAGACTATTTCCGGTTGTGCAGTTGTGGGGTTCCATCTTGTGAACAGACAAGTAAGCTAATGTCATTTTCAACCTGGTTTAACGTAATGCAGTTGCACTGAAGTTTGAATGTCCACCAAATATATTTTCAATAAACTATATCTAAACTTGACATTGCAAAATATAAGGAACTTTAAGAACGAACAAAATCTTTGCGTTCCAAACCGATTCAGGACCAATATTTTGGAGGCGGAACGGTTCCGAGTAGAAAACGTTAAAGATAGGCCTACCTGAACCGTTCGGAACGTTTTTAAAATAATTTAGTTTTCAAGCCCTGGTTTTCGTCCCATTCAGCTCCGAATACAATGCCTTCTGGAGATGTGTACAAGCCGGTGCCACATACCTCTTCGTTCAGCTGTGCAAAGTAAGTGGATTCTTTCCCTTTGTTGTTTTTTGTTTCCTTTGTTGGTAGTGTTCCTGTCTTATTCTTCCTTCCTTTCCAGGAGACGTTTATTTTAAACATAATTTCTAACAGATATTTGGTTGACCTTTAAAACATCCACGTGAATTTTCAAATCTTGAAAAATATCAATCAAAGACACTGGCTGTGTTCGAAATCTCTCCCTATCCCCCATATAGTGCACTATATGGGTTTAGGGGATAGGGAGCGATTTCGCACACGGCCTATGATTACTTTTTAAAAAAAAATTTGAGTCCTACAGGTTTAGATGCTTGGCTTGCATCTCGGCCTCTCGCACCTCCTCCAGAGGTTGTCGTTCTCGCGTTCACTTTGATGACCACAGAGTCAGTAAGCTGTGAATGGTGACCACGATGCTTCTGTGTTCTCCAGATGTTATTCCTGGCTACGTTCTTTCCCACCTGGGAAGGAGGAGCAGGAGTTTATGACTTTGTTGGGGTGAGTACCAAACTACCAAGTTTCCACACCAGAACTAGTCCCTCATGTTTTTTCTTCCTCCTCCATCCCAAATTCTGTCCCTTCATCACCGCCTGTGTTTCTTACCCCACCTAGGCCAAGGTTATGTTTATAGTACAGTCTTGTGGCTCCATACATTGGCTGTGTCTGAAATCGCTCCAGTTGGCGGACTTGGCGCTGTCAAAATTATTATAAAATATAATTATAAATAATATATTTATAAAATTCAACAATCATCACAAAAAGTCAAAAATACTTGCATTTAAAACGATTTGCCACAGTTCGCCCCTATTTTATCCTGCCTTTTTTTTTTAAAGTTTAGGTCATTTTTAAAACGTCTCACAATGCATTATGGGTTATATTGCTTCGTCTACGGTACATCCGATGCTCACTACGTTTTGTGGTGCCTTGTGGGATACGTTCAATGCACTATATAGGGTACATGGAGAATTCGGACACCCCTACAAAATGCCATGCGTCCCATACAGTGCACTATATAGGGAATAGGGAGCGATTTCGGACACAGCCGTAGTCTGGGGCTTAGAACAGATCACGCAGCGTCACGAGATTGTTTCCCCTAACGGTCAAATACTGCAGGTCCACTCACCCCTTGTCTCTCATCCGCTTTTCACATAATCTATAGCTAGTTGATATTCTCATTTCTTTTTATTGATCCTTCGAATTGAACTGAGGATGGTAATACTATAATTCTCAACTCTCAGTCTCAACTCTCGCAGTTCTTTCCGCGATGTCTACCCCCGATCTCTTCAGCCCCGTTTCCGATTAATCCTGTCTAATAAAGATGAAAAAAAAACAACAGTGCTAACGGCAAAAAAACAAAAACAAAAAGACTGATGGCATGTCCCATTTAGGAGTTCATGAAGGCAACCATGGACCTGGCAGACCTCCTGGGACTCCACCTGGTCATGTCCCGAAACGCAGGCAAAGGGAAGTACAAGATCATGGTGGCGGCCATGGGCTGGGCCACAGCAGAACTCATCATGTCCCGGTAGGTTGACACAGACCAGGGCGGTTATTAAAGTGAAGGTAGTCGTTCCAGTACCAACATGCTACATGTTAGATCATATTATTACCTGCGCCAAGCAGGTAATGTTTGCGGTCTCATTGGTTTGTCTGTCAGCAGGATAACTGAAAACGTTATGCACGGACGTTGATTGTTGGAAATGACCAACGGAACAAGTGATTCAATTTGGTGCATTTCTGTAGCCTATAAGTAACATAATAGTTTGACTTCATAACTCAGCAGTTTATACGTGATCGCAGCTTATAAACTGGGATCACCCATACATACTATCATTAATGTTGCACCGATACCATATCGGACGTACTCCGTATCGGCACCTTTTTTGTGGTATCGGTGAGTACCTACGCCCAGTATCGGACCGATACCATTTTTCTGATGCCGTATGGCGGAAACTGCCAGAATCTTGTCTAAATCTAGAATATGTAAATTAAATGTTTTTGTGAGAAAATGTAAGTAAAATAAATAAAACCCACTCCCCGCAGTGTCTCAAATCTCTTCTCATCTGCTTAAATAAAATGGCCTGATAAAAAATGGCCTTTTCTCAAAAAGTGGTCAAGTGGAGTAAGGGGGTTTTGCATCTGAACCACCCAAACAATAAAATATTAAAATAATGAAATAATTCTTAATGTGTTGTTGCTTTTTATAATTTTCCTCCACTACTATTGATCATAGACGGCATGTAAAATTTACCGTGACACTAGTAACTCCTTCCCAGTTATTACCAACAGCATTTTTTTAAAAACAGTGGTATCGGTAGGTATCGGTAGATACTGCCCAGCCAGGTATCGGGTATCGGCACCAAAAAATGGTATTGGTGCAACACTAATCATAATTCACACAAGCGTTCATGATCCCAGTGTTCAAGCAACAGTTACAATTTCATCATGGGTTGCTGACCATGTTCATGTTTTATTGTGTGCTGCAGGTGTCTCCCCCTGTGGGTCGGTGCACGCGGTATCGAGTTTGACTGGAAGTACATCCAGATGAGCTTTGACTCCAACATCAGTTTGGTGAGTGGAGCGTTTTTTTTTTTTTTTGTGTCCTTAACGCTGGTGCACTGTGACGTCACGGCCGGAGGCAGACATTTTGGTGGTAGCACCTACGGTGAAGTATACGTTCTTGGTTTAGTGGTATACCTTACCACTTCACATTCATTTGTATTGGGGTGAATACAATGGACGTTGTTAGGCTGCCATCTTCTTGCTATTGATGGCATATTACCATGGATACATCAATAATAGAAGACTTTCAAACTGACAATGTTATGTAAATATCGCTCCATGCCTGTTCGTCTGACCATGATGATACCACCAAAATGTCTGCCGCCGCTGAGCCGTGACCGTGCAACAGCCATATTCCCGCCTACCCTTAACCCCTTATGTGCGTAGATGTCTTACAAAGACACCAACACATGCTTATGGGCAGCACGGTGGCGCAGTGGTTAGCATTGCTGCCTCACAGCTATAAGGTCCTGGGTTCGAATCCCAGCCCGGACAGGTCCTTTCTGTGTGGAGTTTACATGTTCTCCCTGTGTCTGTGTGGGTTTCCTCCGGGCACTCCGGTTTCCCCTGGCCAAGGCGCTGGCTCAGAATCTGGAGTTGGCCCCCGGGCGCTGCGCACGCGGCTGCCCACCACTCCTCAGGGATGGGTTAAATGCGGAGGATGAATTTCACTGTACATGTGTGTATGTGTGACCAAATAAAGTACATTTACATTACATTTATTGCCAACAACACTCAGACATTTCTAAAATGGGTTATAAACACACATTTTCATAGAAAGAAGCAGGGCTTGAAAACAAAATTATTTTTTTTCAAAACGTTCCATTCCGAATGGTTCAGGCAGGCCTATGTTTAACGTTTTCGTTCTCTGAACCGCTCTGCCACCAAAATATCGGTCCTGAACCAGTTTGGAACACAAAAAATGTGTTCGTTCTTAAAGTTCCTTATATTGTGCAATGTTAAGTTTAATTATAGTTTATACAAAATGTATTTGGTGGACTCTCAAACTTCAGTGCAACTGTATTAATGTGAAAACTGGGTTTAAAACGCCACTACATTCACTTCCTTGTCTGTCCACAAGATGGAGCCCCAGATGCATGGGACTTGACGACTGACAGTGATAGTGGACGGTAATACAACATAGGATATGTTCAAATATAAAGAGAACGTAAAAAAAACATTTTTAACCGCTTTGTGCATTTCATAATGTTGAAATCTTTTTTCGTTTCCGTTTCTCATAAAATTTGGTAAAATTCTGTTCGGCTTTTGTTTTCGTTCGTTAAACCAGTTCGGATCCCTGAAAAGAAGGGGTTCTTTATGCATGTATGAATGCAACCTTGTAGCCTCGTAGGGTGACATTTTTTTTGTCTCCTTCCCTCCTTGCAGGTCCACTACATCGCTATGGTGTCTCTGCTCTGGATGTTCACACGTTACGATCTGCCCAAAAGCTTCCGATTGCCGGTCACTGTGCTGCTGGCCGTCTGCGTCTACAAGTCATTCCTCATGGAGTAAGTAGCACTATATAGGAAGCTGGACTTTGAACCGGGTCAAGGAACGAAAGCAAAAACCGGGAACTTTTAGTATTTTCCAGGGTACAGAAACCTAATCGGAAACGTTATTATTTTTTATGTTCTGGAACAGGAACACTTATTTAAAAATAATGGTAACCGGTTAATAACGGTTTTATTTTGTTCCTCAAACAAGTATACTTTGGTATAACTTCAAAAATAAAACAAGTATTTATAAAATAATATTTATAAAAATATGTATATTTTGTTGATATATAAATAGTGTCTGAAATTGGATGGTACTGTTGAGCCCCACAATGACACATAATTTGTGAAAATACTACGACGAGTTCGGGGGCACTTCCGGTCCCTGAACGTCACTTCCGGTGTCATTTACTTGCCATGTATTTGGCAATTTTTCAACATGTCTATTCGGTGGGAGCACACACCTACAGGGTTATTTAAAAATTGTGGCGGTAACTTGCGGTGTGCTATTCCTCACCCAAATGTTGCGGATATGTGACCCACAAACACATGATTTAATAATCAGCTCAACCCGTACCATTGTCTCAATACTTTTGGAAGTACTAGTAGATGCAGCCAGCCTATTGGTCCAGAAGAACATGTGACCACTCTTCACTTCACTTCACGTAGGATTTTTACTGTATTTCATCAATATTTATACAAAAAGGTTAACGAAGCAAGGAGAGTGATGTGTAGCTGGTCACAGACCGACATCTAGTGGTCGGATGTGAACTGGTGTGCGTTTTGTGTGTTTTTGTGTCCACGTATCGCAGCCTTCTACCAGACTTTATGTACATTAAGGGTGTGCCAAAATCTCGATACTACGATATATCGTGATATTTCGTCTTGCGGTACGTTATCGATATGCTGAGGCCAAATATCGATGCTTAAACAATAAACATACAGCCGTTCTAAACATATTCTCTCACAAAAACCCGCTACAGAATTGGTTCGGCGGGTCGCTGCAGCGTGATGAGTGTCTGTGTGTGTGTTCGACTGTTCGCTCGGACACGGGGCGAGACGCGCCGCGTCCCCGCAGCGCGCTGGGACACGGACGTTTGTGTATGTGTTGGCCCGGAGCGGAGGAATCCTCCTCCGCTGAAGACACAGCGTGCTGTGAGTCCGTGCTAGCGCTGACACGGAACGAAACATGTTGTACGATGCGTGTTGTTGTTGTACGAAGCGCTGCCGTGGATATATAGTAAAAAATAATCCCCAC
>OMKY01121931.1:0-22561 GCA_900302395.1 Bregmaceros cantori | reverse complement strand
TCCTCTAGCAGTAGTTGTGATGGTGGATTCCCTCCTAGAAGTAGTTGTGATGGTGGATTCCCTCCTAGAAGTAGTTGTGATGGTGGATTCCCTCCTCTAGCAGTAGTTGTGATGGTGGATTCCCTCCTCTAGCAGTAGTTGTGATGGTGGATTCCCTCCTCTAGCAGTAGTTGTGATGGTGGATTCCCTCCTCTAGCAGTAGTTGTGATGGTGGATTCCCTCCTCTAGCAGTAGTTGTGATGGTGGATTCCCTCCTCTAGCAGTAGTTGTGATGGTGGATTCCCTCCTCTAGCAGTAGTTGAATTCTCTGCTCCCGCGTGGCCTGGGAGCTGAACAGAAGGCGGGGCATTGTTGACTTTAGTTGTGGCGGTTGACGGCCGTCACTTCCTTCCTGAGAGAGAATGAGGAGATCCTTATCGCCTGGGTTGGCTGCAGGCGCTGGAAATATTACTCTGACGCTTCCGGGATTTGTACAACTGATCCAAATAATCCTAGTGGTGTTTTTTTTCATGCTCTTTAACTCATTCAGTGCCAAATACGTGCTACCTCGTCGCGTGGTTTTGTGAGAAACCCATGTTCTGGAGGCTATAACTAAAGAATGGAAACTGTTGGAAATATTTTTTTCTGGCGATAAAAGAAAGTCTGACGTTTCCTTTGGTATGCGTTTTATTGACAAGGACACACTTTTTTTTCTATGGGTCTGGAAAAACCCCTCGGATGTGCAGAATTTGAAAAGAGCTGGCACTGAATGAGTTAATAAGGGGTGTCAAACTTTTGTTCGTAATGATTAACTTTTTGGATTTAATTTTCACTGCTGGGTAATATGTATGGTTCTCCCTCTCTAGAAGTACCGATAGTTTGTTGTGCTGAAGGAGTGTTTCTCTAGAGGTGATGTGAGAGGAGTGTTTCTGTAGAAGTGTTGTGGTGAGAGAGGAGTGTTTCTCTAGAAGTGGTGTGGTGAGAGAGGAGTGTTTCTCTCAATGTGTTGTGGTGAGAGAGTAGTGTTTCTCTAGAAGTGGTGTGGTGAGAGAGGAGTGTTTCTCTCGAGGTGGTAGTGGTGAAGGAGGAGTGTTTCTCTAGACGTGGTGTGTTGTGGTGAAAGAGTAGTGTTTCTCTAGAAGTGGTGTGGTGAGAGAGGAGTGTTTCTCTCGATGTGTTGTGGTGAGAGAGTAGTGTTTCTCTAGAAGTGGTGTGGTGAGAGAGGAGTGTTTCTCTCGAGGTGGTAGTGGTGAAGGAGGAGTGTTTCTCTAGACGTGGTGTGTTGTGGTGAGAGAGAAGTGTTTCTCTAGAAGTGTTATGGTGATAGAGGAGTGTTGGAATGTGCGTCCCACCCAACATCCTCTCTCTCCTCACTGACCCACTGAGCTCAGTTTGGGGAATGATCCGTCTGTTGAAGAATGTTGTTTTTGTCAGTGGCTCTGTTTACAATGGAACACATCCTCTGTTTAAAGTTACACACACACATAATCTCTGCTAATAGCCATTTTCCACACTGTGGGAATGTTGCGCCATTTGATTATCAAGTTAAATCATTACTAGTTTGTTTTAGCACGGCTAGGTAACATTGTGGATGCCATTAGACCTTTAACCTTCAGCATCAAAGTCTGTTAAAAGCAATCGCATTACACAGTTGTAACTTTCAAACCCTCAGTCCGACTCAAAGACTTGGTATCCCTGGACTCCTTGGATCAAGCCAAATCCAATTGACTTGAGGTAATTTCCTGCCTGATCCCCCCCCCCGTCCCCTCATCTTGAATTTTATGAAAGTCACTAAGAATTAAACTCCTCCCTCAGATTTTCCTAAATGCTTGGTCCCGTATTCCTGCTTGCAGGTGTATTTACACCTCCGTTTGTATGTCATGTCGGTTGCTTCTGGCTGCTGTTCTTGCCACCAGTATCCACGTTCAACCCGTCCACTCTTTCTTGCTGTTTCTTCCTGTCGCCAGGAACCTGCGGTCTCGCTGGTTCCGTCTCAACTCAAAGACGGGAAAGAAGGAAAAGGAACGCGGTGAAGTGCAGGCCACCGTGCAGTTCACCCGCAACAACCTCACCGCCAGCATGTACCACCTGGCCTTGAAGGACAAGACGCACTCGGCCTTCACCAAGCTCAAGGTAAGGGCACGTACCACAGTCTTAGCTAATGAATTGTCCACACATCGCACGCATTTAGAATGATCAATTGGTCTGGACCAGTGGTTATCAAACTTTTCATCCCAAGTAAGTACCACCTGAGAAACTATTCAGCGGTCCAAGTACCACCATGTCGACCGATCGAAAAAAATAAATAAATTAATAATTAAAAAAAAAAACTCATTTTATATATATGTGTGTATAATAAAAATTATACATTTTTTTTCTTTTGATGATGAAGGAAAGTCTGAAGTTTCTTTTGCTATGTGTTTTGTTGACAAGGACACAGAGCATATTGAATAAAACCTGGCACTGGCACATGCCGAATTTGAAAATGACTGACTGAATGAGTTAAACAGACCAACCAATTGATGGAAAGAAAACTGATTAACACATTTGGAATGTTCCAAACCCATGTGGTGGATGATAAATCACAATCTCATATCAATGAGGAAACTGCAGACTGCTCAAACCAATAACGGTGCTCTCTGAAACTCGTTCATATAAAACCCTCCCTAATCGTTATTCGTTCCAGGAGCGAATGCGTGGCAAAAAGCGCTCGCCCGATGAGCCTTCCACACCGCCCCCTACACCCGGTGGGCTGCAGGTGCGTGCGCCCCGAGGTCGCCTGCCCAGTGACGGCGGGGGTGAGGAAGAGTACGAAGACGACGAGGGCGGCGAGATCCGGCGCAACAAGATGCGCACCTTCTTCCTGCGCGGCAAACTGCGCAAGTCGTCGGAGACGCGCTCGAGCGCCTCGCTGGGCTCCGAGAGCAGCGAGTCGTCGTCGCGCGGCGGCAGCCTCAGTCCCACCGCGGGGATCAGCGTTGTGGTGTCCGACCTCTCCAACTCCCCCAGCAACAGCAGTAACCTCACTGCTGACAACAGCCCCGGTAGGTTCTGTTACACAACTTCTATACATGTCTTGGAAAATAAAATATTTTTTGAGCCAAGGCACATTTATTTCATTGTAGAAAATCCTACGGCACACCACATTCTGAAAATGTGGGAAAAAAACCCACTTGGTATAATTATGTTAATATTATTAATATAATAATATTCCTTCATATTCTCTCAATATGAATATTGATTGATGTGTCTTTGCTCATTTAATTTGATAGAGATGCCAGCTATTTCGTTACGTGAATTACAATTATTAACTGAAATCAGTAAGGTATGACTGAATAAATATGAAAAAAAATAAAAATTGGAATAAATAAATGAATTGTAATAAGTTTGTCTCTTTTGAAGAACAACATTAACCTCTTGTAATTGTTGCTCGGCATTGATATTTTGCATTCAATCGTTTTAATAATCAACTAATCTGATATTGAAATAATCGTTAGTTGCAGCCCTAGTACAGAATATATTCAAACATTAGCTTAAAGTTGTTTGGCCCACCTGAACTTGTCTAAGAAGCAGACTCTCTCTGCAATGATTAAAGGCTCTGTATTGTCTGTCCTTAAATACATTTCATTCATTCATTCTCTCAGAACACACAGCAGACATCTCTCCCACGCTCTCGCCAGACCACGGCTGTCAGGAGATCTCCATCACCGTTCCCTCGTTGTACCGCAACGGCCTGGACTCCACCTGTCATTCCGTAGCTCCACAGCCCCAGCGCGTCGCAGAGCCCCTGACGGCGTCTCCTCGGAGTCTCTGTCTGCTCCTCAAGCCGCTCCCCACCTCCCAGTCACTGCAGAACCTCAGTCCCCGCGAGGAGTCCGCCCCCCAGGGCGTCCCAGGGGGCACCAGTGCCGGTGACGGGCGCCGCTGGTCCTTCGACAAGCCCGACGAGGACGAAAAGGCGGCGATCGCGGCGGCGCTGGAGAAAAGCGGACCCATGGTGGCGGATGACGACGAGTGGGAAGAGCTGGACATCGATCCTTCGCCGGGCGCTCGAGAGAGCTACGATCTCAAGCAGCAGAAAAAGAACTTTGAGTCGGAATCCGTTCACGACCGGCTTAGTAAAAGCTGGTTTGGATCAAAGGATCAAAGCCACAGCAAACCCAGGTGAGGCACAATTAGTTGATCAACCTATAATACTGAAGAATAATATACCCATAATTCATTAGGGCACCAGTACCATAGCGCAGGTGGGCGCGGTCTAGCCTAGCAAGCCAGAACAAATAAACCAAATTGCTTTGAAATTGTTGACTTTGAAATGCTATCCCATCACTATTTTATCAACAGCATTTTTTTATGAAGTACTGATTACGGAAATGTGTACTATGAATGTATGTATGTATGTATGTATGAATGAATTAAATTTACAGTACAGAGCCATTAGTCATTCCAGCATATCACACAGGAGTGAGTGGTGACCTACGAATGGCCATATTGGGTGTGTATGACACACCAGTATTTGACATGTCTTACTCCGCAATGAACATCCATTTTGAGTGGAACTTCATTATAAGACATGATCATCTACAGTAATTATAACTATACTTGAGATGAGCCCGTGCTGTGTGCTCATGTCGGCTGCACCCCACTGATTGTTTCCTTGGTTACAGACTCTCCTACTTTACACCGTTCAGCATCGGCCTTCCCAAATTAAAACATGCTTGAGTGGCAAAAAAATGTTGGCCAGGAACATTGTCCCTATTCTGAAAAGACTTGCTCACCTCAGCACAATAGTGTTAAATAGACTAGTTCCAGGCACTAGGGAGTTTCTCTGATTGGCACATGAACCTGTTTTTTAATCCTCAGCGTACACTCTGCATGGGTGTGGGTTTGTAATCACAAATGGAAACTATTTCCCATAACCACTGTGCTACTTGCACTTGACGAAAATGACTTATTTCACACAGGCCACAAATTTTGAAATTCAAACATCTGAAGACATGAGGTGAACTGTGAAGCCCAGGGACTTGCACTAACCCGGAGGGATTCCTGTTCCTTTCACAGCCACGTGGTGCCTCCTAATCTTGGGTCTATCCTTGAGTTCTGCCAAGCAGCAGCACCATTCCCACCCTCCCATGGTATTCCTGGTGAATCTCCTTCCTCACCACCACCACTCCTCCTGGAGTCCCCATTCCACCACACTAACCCTTTCTTCCACACTCCGGCCAGTCCGCCGGGATCCTTGTCCCCCTTTAACCCTTTCCTCTGCACGCCTCGGCACAATCCGTTCTACAATGCTGTGTCCTCTGACTCTTTGATACCTTCTTCTCTTCATCACCTTTCCTGTTCTCAATTCCCCACAACCCCCACAAGCCTCGACTACCCAGAATCCAAACACCATTCAGTGGTTGATGTAATAGCTGTGGCACACAAAGGGAAACCAAGCGTGTTCGAAAAAGAATGTATGAGGTCGCCGAACCCGTTTGCGTCCAGTGGCTCTGGGGCTGTGGATGCAGAGTGGGATGATTCATTTGAGGCGTTTGCATCTTGCAGGCTGCAGTGCTCGTTGTCCGATGGAGGTGCTCCTGGATCCCAGAACAATGTCTGTGCACAAGAGGAAACGTCACAATCATTGCTAGCTGCTACACACAACTTGTTTGATGAGGGCGACAAATCTAAAGACGCTTATCTTGCCAATTCCTCCCTCAAAAGCACTTTCACTAGCACTGCTCTACCTCCATCTGCAACACAGAATTGCAAAAGTGTAGACTCCTATTTAATACCTTGTGAAAATGGAAAGAAAGGGAGGGAGGCTTCGGCATGCAGTTCACCTGTAGTTGGGAGTTTATCAAATGTTTGTGTGCTTTCCAACCTGCCTTCATCTCCGGAGAGATCGCCTCCTTCACAAGAGAATGCCGACATCTGTTCTATTACCGCTCCATGTGGAACTGACCCAAGTGAACACTTTGATTCGTTCATCCGTATAAACCAAACGACCGGCTTCAAACAGCCATCCTGTCAGGTTGTCAAAGAACAAAGTGCAATCTCAACGAATGGAGACCAGTTTTTTACGCCGACATCCACAATGTCCCCTCTCGAATCTGACATGATGCCTAGCCAGACGAGCTCTACCCCACCTCCATCGACTTCTCAGAATTGCCAAACCTTGGGCACCTTTTCTATGCAGTATGGAAATGGGAAGGAATCGAGTGTAGGAATGGCTTCGGAGCGCGATTCTCCTGGAGTAGGAAGTTTACCAGAGGATCCTGTGCTTTTCAACTCGTCTTCATCATCGGAAAGACTGTCCCATTCTTCACAAACTGATGACATGTCGGACATGGTGCCCATCCATCTGAGCCAGACAAACTCTATGAAACCAGAGTCTTCTGAAGCACTTTCCAATAATGATCCAACATCTACTGGTCTAGAGGTATCGCCATGCACTGTCGAGGGCTGTGCCTGCCAAGTTGTCCATGAAGATGGTTCTCCAAAGCCTCTGGACCCACTTCAAACAAATGGTGTGCAAAGATTCAGCACGCCTCTTCCGCTGGTCGACCGCACAAAATCCATGAGAAATTGCATGGATTTCACCACCAATCAGCCCAGCTTTCTACACACCAGCCATAATTATCAGCACTACCAAACTTGTTTGACCCATGACACCACCACAGCCACGACATTCTCAGAGGAATCTCCCACAGAGTTTCACTGCAGCTCCACCTTGATGAGGCATGAAGACCCACACTGTGATCAGATTGGGCTACCAAAGAACCTCCCCAATTTGAAACCAGAAGGTTCCATGGATGAGCCTACCACGTCAGAGATGGAACCGACCGTCACGGCAATTGCTGAAGATCAGCTCTTTCAGAACTTTTTCCAAGCACCAAACGATGAGTCATCCGTCGCAGAGATTGTGCACCAGCAACGCCCTCCTACACTGTTGCAGCTTCCAGATGCAAACCTGGAACTCGAATCTGTGCTCTATCAAACATGCTTATCGCATAATACCCCAGTAGCCACTATTAATACAGAGAACAATATTTCTAGCTCCAACTTGACATCTGTAGAGAAAAGTTTTACCAAGTTTGTGTCTGCTGAAAATACACCAAACTTGTGCATAGAGGTCCCCATGTGTACTTCCATGCCCACGGAGGTGGATCAAAGCTCTGAAAGCGAGGTGGTTTTACAGTTACTTCCGTCTCGAGGGGATTTCTGCTCAAAGGATCTGGTTCTACCCTTGGCCCAAGATTTGCACACAGGGTGTTTGATAATGCAGACCTCCTCGGATATTTACAGTCCTGACAATCATGCTATCCACTCGGTCAGTGATCCAAAGCATTCTGATGGGGCTGACGTCAATACTTGGCCAGGTGAGGAAGAACGACTTCCTTCCACAGACATGCACCCGGTGAGCAGTTTGACGGCACAATTGGACAGAAGTTCAGACATCCTGAAAGGGGTTAAGACCACCTCACCGTACAGCAGTCATGTTGAAGACTGCACCAATGACACTGTGAGATTAAACTCTGTTGAAGACAATCCAGCCTACTCTGAAGCAGATTGTAGTGAAGGCAAGAAGGACTGCAGCAATGCGTCGGATCCCGGCTCTTCCGGAGTTGGAAGTTTACCCGACGATGCACTTTCCAGCTTACCGTCAATTTCGGAGAGGCTGTCGCCAACATCACAAGAAAGTAATATTTACACTGTGCCTCCCTCTGAAGAAGATCCCAGTGAACCCACTGGAGCGAGCCATTTGGTACTTAATGATGAACCAATCGCTCTGTGGCCCACTCATGTCTTTGATCAGCAAGAGGCAACGTGGGTGAATGAAGATCACTTCAGGACATCATCCACAGTTTCGTCAATCAAATCGGAAATGGTGCCCAGTCAGGCATCATTGTGCAATAAATTATCCTTGCTGAGAATGCCCTCTCCACAACCAGAGAATTATGAAGGTTGCATTAATGATCAGACTTTTGCTGTTTCTGACGTCGTCTGCCCAAATGGCCAGACATTCTCTCCCCCGTCCAGTCATCTCCCTCTCTCTTCCGCTTCCTGCTCCCTTAACGAATCATCTAGCTCTTCCGCTCCCTACAATCTCTTTCCAGTTGTGTCCACTTTGCCCTTGGCTGCTCTGGCAGGAGACGGGCACACTGTCTACCCGCCTGAGGTACGGCCTGGGAATCTGCAGTGTTTGCAGACCAGGTAAGAATCTTCGACATGCCGCCAAGACCCTTCAACTGGGGCCTTTTCTCCCTTCCTTCATTCTTGCGCTTTCCCGGTGTCTGTGGGTAGTAATTGTATCCGTTTCCTAACACAGAATGTAAGGTTTGAAACGCACTCAAGGCACACATTTGTAAATGTTGTGTCTAGATATTTCTACATTTTTTTTTTACCACAGCCTCAAAGGGTTTCAGTCTTTTAGAGAGGATTCCAGGCGACAGTCAAACAATGTTCTCAACTGACATCTTTTGAGTTTGTTTTTCTTTCTCCACGCAATTTTTTTTAATACATTTTTTTTATTCAATAGCTGTGTATGGTTATGCCTAAAAATAGAATCCTGAAACTCGGGTCAAAGCATTTTCTAGATATTTCTTAAGATGTTTTCCAAATCAATTCTCGTGTTTTGGAAATGTGTGAGAACTTTAGCTTGGGTTCATGTTGCATTTTTTTTTTTTTTTGCCCATTCAGGCTGTTTTTTTCCCAGGCTTTATTTATATGGGTTTGTGGAAAGTGGTGAGGATGGGGGGTGGACATGCGGGAAATACGTCGGTGGTGGGATTCGAACCACCGACTCACCGTGCCATTAAGGCATATGCGTGCTTTCAAGTGCACCGCCTAACTGACTGAGCTACTGGGCAGCACCATGTTGCATTTTTAAAAGGGCATATGAAGTGAAATAGATTTTATCATTGACATGAATATTATTTTGTCTAAAAACAATATCATTTTTAAATTAATTTTGAGAACTTGCTAAAACACTTGGGAGCAGTCCATGACATCACACAGATGGCTCTCTGGCATCTAACTATGGCTGCCTATGGTAATGACATACGGCTTGATGGACGCAGGAAAGCTAATTAATAGACAAAAGTTTTGTTCCATTAATTACATTTCTTTTGTGAGATATGGGTCCATTAATTTGTATATTATTCTCGTATGCAGCCATTGTTATCTGTCATCTCTGGTGTCACGGCCTGCTCCTATCGCCGTTTTGGCAAGTTCTCCTTGGACATTTAATTTGCTAATTGCACGGCTAACCCTGGAGAAAATCAAATATGTATATAAATTATAAATCAATGCCACTTCATGGGACCTCTTCAAAAAGTCTTGTAGCAAAATTAAATATTTGGAATCTATGTTACAGATGACTGTGTGGTTTATATACTCAATATGATGCTGCTCCCAGTGTGGGGCAATTGGCTCACCCTGCCAATTAACAAGTTATTAGCTTATTATCTCTGTGTTGCTTACTCCAAACATAACAAAGAGTCTTGCACACCGGGGGACCTCTGAACACACTCACTCCTCTTCTGGGTAATAACCCAGCCCTCCCCTGCGGTTCACGCTTCAATACCCCGATGCAGGTGTTAATACCTCTTTGGCCCTGTTCGTCTTCAACTCTGACAAAGTGTGTTATTAATTTGCATGCCTCTCACCCTCTGAGCTTCTAGAAGTCTATTTGGGTTCATAACTTGCTTGGTTCACCATCCCTATGTCTCTTTCTTCCCTCTTGTATCTCTTTGCCCTCTTTTCTTTTAAAGGCTTTTCTTTCATGATGTGTTCATCTCTCTCTCCTTCAAGGATTGTGTGTAAAGAAATGGACAACGCAAACCACGCCGTCTCCCACCGCTAAAGTACACACAAGTATAGCATTTGAAGCCACTTTACTAATTTATGCCTTCACACTTCAATAAGGACTTTTGCTCCACTCTGAATTGAAAGGACATTTATTTGGATTGGTTTGAAAGCATAAGAGACAAAATACATAATGGCTCAACACCACAAGTACAGGGAACTTCACTTCAGTCGATGAGCTTAAGCAGAAAACGTCACGAACACTCATTGTCAGGAGGTATCGCTGATTTTATAGCCAATGGGAGGGGACATGGGGATGATGATGCAGCTTGTAGCCAATCAGGATCATGGAGGCGTAACTGGTGGTTACATTTCAATAACTATCGCCATACAAATAAAATCTGTTTAAAAAAAAAAAAGGTCAAATATGGCTTTGCGACATATTCGGTGACTCGTGCGAGCTTTGTAATAACAATAAGCACTCAGAGATTGCAAACATGCGCCGTAGTGGTACAAAAAAATTGTACTTCTAGTGCTAGCAGCATGTGTGGCAACCCATTATTAATGAAAGTGCCACCAAATAGCCACCGGCGAATAGGGCTGGGACGATGTTGACATCGCAATATACGATAAATCATGGCCAAAAATAGCGCGATATACAATATGATCGCCTCCGTTCCACCCCCACCCCTCGCGGTGCGTTCCCAGAGTCTCTGAAAAAAATCACTATTTTGGTCTCGACTTGTAAACAGTTGGAACAAGTTTAGAAATATTCTGTATCTTCGTGCATCGTGTTGTACTATATCATCACAGCCTCGTTTTCGACTATAACGCATACCAAGTCGCAGGCAGCCGAGTGAGCGGACTGCTGTCTGCTCACTCAACTCCCTGTAAAACCTGGCGACGTGTCCGTCAGCCATGGCTGCGTCGGTCGGCGTGCCCACTATTCCTCAGGCATTTTCCGTCTTTTCATCTTAAAGGGTGACATTTTGACGACCATGCGATGTTAAGCGCGATCACACAGCATGATTGCGGGATGATCGCATACTATGATCGCCCCAGCTCTACCGGCGAACATGCCAACTATTTCCCAGCGCCCACTACAAACCGGAACTCTGGTCACATGACCGGACGGTAAGCGTCCAGTGTTCTATCAGTAGGTTGGTGATTAAGTATGATTATTTCTAGGCTACAGAAATGCACCAAAATTGAATCACTTTTTCTGTTGGTCATTTCCAACAAAATTTCATCCAGATATGTGCACAACTTTTTCAGTTGTCCTCGCAACAGACAAACCAACTTGACCGAAAACAACCTGCTTTGCAGCGCAACCCTGGCGCAGGTGTAATAAAAAATAACAATATGTAATAATACATTTTACAACGCGCCTTTATTGTTAAAAACAATCTCGATGTGCAACAAATCACATTTAAAATGTGAAACAAGTAAAAAATAGCGGTTTAACAATCTTTTTTTAAAAAGATGGGTTTCAAGTCTTTTTTTTTTTTTTTTTTTTTCTTAGTCATTGTGAGTCCCAGAACCCGATCGTGTAGGCCTCATGAACATCTGGTGAACACGCGCTGCTTGCTGTGTCCATTTCTTTACCCAGTCTCTGGTGTCCACCGCCACTCTCATGCTAGCTCTGACCTCCCCCCAGCCCCCACGCCGTGCGCCCTCTGACCCCCCAGTGCGGGGAGGAGAAGCGTGGTTCAGAGGGACGTTCTGTGCTGGAGAAGTTGCGCTCAACCATCAGTCCTGGAAGAAGCAGCCAACTTAGCGACGGGGAGGCACACAGACGAAAGGTGGGTCTTTCATATACTATGTTCATACTGTCTGACAGAAATACATTTATATGCTTGTCATGGTGACGCCGTAGCCGTATTACTTCCTAGTGGCCGTGGTATGGCCGGCTTTCACACCAACCTATCTCCGCCCACCCTCATGTGGGGTCCGTGACGGGATCGAATCCCAAATGCACAAGCGGGTGTACACCCTCTCGGCCCAAAAATTATACTGTTTGCTTTAAAGACCAAAATAAGGTTTTGAATATGACTGCCTGAGAGGTGGTGTATAGCGCCACCTGCCGGACAAAATTTGTACTGCACCTGCATTTATTTATTTTGACCGAATGAGTCAAGGATTAACCTTCCCAACCCTCTATGGCTGTGTTTTTCAGTCTCTGACAGAAGGAGCGGGCTCCTACTACCACCTGACTCACAGTGAGCTGGTGGCCCTGCTGGTGCGGCGGGAGGCGGAGCTGGCAGGCCAGCAGGCAGAGTATGAGCGGCAGGGTGCCCTCCTTGCGCGCCGTGAAGGCGAGCTGCGGAGGCTGAAGCCTCAGGTGCGCGACCTGGAGAACTACATTGACACGCTGCTTGTGCAGATCATGGAGCAGACGCCCACACTGCTGCAGGTGCGCAAGTGACGACCAGCGCAGCAACTGATGATTTTGTGGGGGGCGGAGCTGCTATCGGTGCGACTGTCTGAGATCCACAACGCGGGAGTGACAATGACTAGTTAAAAACGCAGGTCTATTTGGTTATTTCGAGTTGGAGTCTATGAAAGGTGATTGTGGGTCAACATTCTCAATGAAACAGGAATGATTCTTATCTAATGGATTAGCTTATTCTAAGCTACGTGGGCTTTGCTTAGAATTACTCTTAACCTTTTTGTTCTTTCACAAAATGGTTAAAAATGCAAACGGATCCTTTTTAAAACAATCAACTTAGGAAGATCGGCATCATCCTTTGCTGTTTCATTCCGAATGGAGGGTCCCATGAGAGCCATGGCTATACTGTTCCCATGACCCATGCCTGAAGTGTGAGGATTTAGCATCCCCTGCCTGCCCCACAACACCGTAGTTCTACCCTGTGACTCATGCCATTAAGTCCAGACAGTCATCTAGGCTATATGTGAGTCACAGGTATGTGGCATCCTTCTTGGTAAATTTCCTGAGGCAAGGGTGGCATCTTGTAATGGTGGCGTCTCTTGATCAGAATGAGATCTCTTGATAAAGATGTAATCTCGATAAGAATGGGACAGCTCTTGATGAGGCTGGGTTTAATCTCCCTGAATAAGGCGGGTCCCTTGGTAAGGGTCACTAAATGTTGATTGAGGAAAGGGTGGCCTCTTTTGGTAAGATTGGCGTCTGGTAAGGCTGGGGTCACTTGAGGGTGGCGTCACTTGAGGGTGGCATTCCTTGTTAAGGCTTCCAAAGTGTGGATTGACAATATCTTGATTGTGGAAAGGGTATAATCTCTCTTAAGGGTGGCGTGCATTGGTAAATGTGGCATCTCTTGGTTAGGGTCACGTTTGCTGTATGTTGATGACATGTTGATTTGTGGAAATTCGCCAGCTTTCAGGAGGTATCTCTTGATCAGGATGTGATCTCTTTATAAGGATGGAATCCCGATAAGAATGGCACCTCTTGATAAGACTGGCAAGGGTTTGAGCTCACTGGATGAGGTGGCATCTCTTGGTATGGGTGGCGTCTGGTAAGGGTGGCATTCCTTGTTGAGGCTCACAAAGTGTGGATTGACAGTATGTTGATTGTGGAACTTCACCATCAGTCTTGGTGGAAAGGGCGTAACCTCCCTTATGGGTGCATGCATTGGTTAAGGTGGCATCTCTTGCTTAGACTCACGTTTGCTGTATGTTGATGACATTATGATTGTGGTTTCCACAATCATTATATGATTGTGGAAATTTGACAGCTGTCTTGGTAAGGAAGCCATCTCTTGATAAGGATTGAATCTCAATAAGAGTGGGACCTCTCTTGATAAGGCTGGCAAGGGTTTGATCTCCCTGGATAAGGCGGCATCTCTTGGTAAGGGTCACTAAGTGCTTATTGACTAAATGTTGATTGTGGAAAGAGTGGCATCTCGCTTGGTATGGGTTGCATCTCTCGTGGCAAGTCGACTAAGTGTCACTAAGGGCTGACTGACGATGTGGTGTTTGTGGGAATTTGCGAGCCGTCCTGGCGTTGTCACCATCCTAGCCTCGGCTTAGGAAATGTGCTTTCAGATAAGTTGTTTTAATTTTATATATTTTATATAACCTATAACTTTTAATTTATGTTTAATTGGCAATAAAATTAATGTAAAATGTGATGTGTCTGCTTTTTAAATTACATGATGGAGCATTAAATATGTAAATAATCATAATTTGCTGAAATTCTAATGGCTTACACGCGCACACACACACACACACGCAATGGCTGCTTTTACACACAGTGTATCATCGCCACATCATATAGTGTCCAAAATAAACATCCATTTTGGGAATATTGGCTGGACAGACCACTTAAAATACAATCTATGCTGCCTTTCCTCACTTCCTCGTTACATTTGGAAATCTATTCTTAATTTCAATTCAGGAACCCAAAGTCCCATTGAGCCTAACGCCATCGCCACCCCAAAGCATTTATTTAAAATGTTCTTTATCCACCGCGTATGTCTGTTGAAGAAAAGGTTATGTCACCATTGAGGCATATTTTGTGAAATATTTTGTGTATTCATGTTTGAACACTATAGTAGAGGCCCACTGCGCTCAGTTTAATACTACACAATCACACGTTTTTATTTTTTTAATGACCCCAATATTGTTTCCATGCTACCATTTCGCTGAGCTGCCTTTTGGTTCAAATGAAAATGGCCTGGATCAATGACCTGAGTTTTTTTTTTTTTTCAACGTTTTAACATGTCTGGAGACCGATGCCAGGGCTGTGGTTGCCCGCATACTCTCCCTTTCAGTGTGTGCATGTGGTTAACCCTCAGGCACTCATGCAAAATGATGCAAAGAAATGATCTACACAATGTTTTTTTTTTTTTTTTTTAAAGCGTCTTTTGTTATGTCAAAGGTCAGTGAAAAACTTATCCTAGGCACCCATGTGCTTAATCAAGGCCGAAATGCTGCTCAAATGAAATGGAGAAACACAAGGACCCAATGAGTCCTCTGCACGTAAGGGTTAAGAACAAATCAGAATGAAAAAGCCAGATTTTGGACATACTGGTTGTCCATTAGGTTTTGACATTGTTACGGCTATACTTCTGGTGGATCGACCATGAGACCCACTGGCCTGACAGTTTCCAGGCTTTGATACGGGACAAATCAACGCTTCCTCTTCCTGAGGTGTCAACGTCTGCCCTTGGCGATTCCAAACTCCTCCCGAGGCTGCAGCCTGCTTGGCACACGGGTACCCATCTGCTGCTTCGAGTCCAACAGGTGGACACCCCTGGTGTCCACCAACATGTCCAAAACTGGCCAGCTCCGATTACCTGCCTCGATTCCCACCAGGTTTATCCAGCAAACGTGACAAGCATCCCAACTAGAGCCAGAAAGTGATCAAGAAACTAAGGCTCTATATGAGTCTGTACAAAGCCCCAGTTTCAAGATTCCATGTCCTCGGAGGCTGTTGATACCCCAGAGATACTGCACGGGCAGGCGCCTGTCTACTCAAAGTGGCAGTGGCCTTTAAAAAAGCTGAATCCTCACTTTGGCATTAGCATCGTAGTCTGATCAAGTTTGTGTTAGATTGCCAGTCCTGTCCGCCTTCCTCCCTCACCACCTATACCTCGTTTCCTATCAATATGGTGCGGTGCAGAACTGAAAAAGGTAGGAGTTCAGATCGGTACCGTACGGGTACCAATTACGTTTCAGCTGGTACAGAAAACCCTTTTTATCAATAAGTGATCAGCCTTTTTTTTTTTTTTCTAATGCTTCGCGCTACGGTGGCGATTCTGCTTGACCACCAGTTCAGTGTTTCTGCTTCTCCCATACAGTACCCTAGATATAGCCTGGCAAGCCAGAACCAACGAATCGTTCACTGTCGTTGGTCTGGATTAAGCAGGGTCGAGAAAGGGGAGGGAGTAGAAGCGTTCTTCAAAAAAAATCTTATTAAGGCCATTTTCAAGGCTCTGACTGACCAAAAAAAAAACTTGATCTCTGCTTGGTTCAGATCCATGCGATTCGTGAAAGGTTTCTTGCTTCTGGCTTGCCAGGCTATATAGGGTTACTAAAAAGGTTGCAGCTTCATGGTGATGGAAATGCTAAAATAACCATAATGTACCATCCTCTGCACCACTGCGGAAATGAGGCATCTAGTGATCGGTTGACCAGAGTGATATGACCAAGAAAGAACATGAATGAACAAAAAAAGCCACAAAAGTCTAGCCTGGCGAGCCAGAACCAACGCATCGTCCACGCATTGCACATCGCTAGATGCTTGCATTGGGCCTGGGAAAATCAGTCAACCAATCAGCGCGGATGTGGGGGGCGTTTGTACAGGCGATTCAAGCCTGTACATGCCTCCACGCCACTTGTCCGACCTGCTCCGCTAAGGTGACACGATTTGATTGACACTTTTTATTATTCTGTTTTCTGACCCTAGTTTTACCAGACCCAATGCAAGCAATGTGCGATGCGTGGTCGATGCGTTGATTCTGGCTTGGCAGGCTAACAAAAGTCCAGTCATGGAACACAATTCCGAATCGCAAACCACGAGGTCTCGCTGTCCTTGCCAAGTGGACTTGCTCCAAAGACTCCAAATAGGAATTGCTGCACGGACATTGGGCACAAAATTACTTGGACATGGAAGGAAAAAAGTCTCCCATTTTCAGATTACATTATTTCAGGTCATGTGTCATGTTTGTATTTCAACTTCCAGAATTCTGAACTTGCTCAAAAGAAATCCATTGATCCAGTCTAGTCATAGAAATGTTACGTCACACCCCAAATGCAATTCCATATACCTCCACTGTCTGGAGACGCTGGCGTAGACTGGGTACATTGGTCATCTATGTAGTTAGTTCTACTCGTTCTCTATCGTATTGTTGATGGCGCTTAAACTAACATCTCAGTACTGCTCTACATGTTACCACATAATGGTCACTTCTTTCCTTGAATTCACTCACTCTTTTTTTTTGCCTTTTTTTGTCAATTTTAAATAAGGAATTTATGCATTTCATTGTGAGGTGTTGCCATTTGCAGTAGCTTGAGTTTTTGCTTCTTTGTATTTTGTTGTGGAATGCATTTTTGAAATGCAATGTGTATTTTGTGTGTGAATTTCTGTTACAGTCCTTTGTGCGGCTGCCTGATTACTTGTTCCAATACATAAAGACTTTGGATCATATCTGCTAGTGCACCAGGCGGCATCTTTTAATGTTTTATTATTAGTTACAACTGTTCTTTTTTTTTTTTTTTAATGACTTTTTTTTTTTTAAAAATTCAAATTAATTTTTAACTGAAAATTGCCGCTGCAGTGATCTTCCTTGAGTGGTTTCCTGTTGAGGCTAACCCTAACCATTCTCCCAACCCTAAACCTAACCCCTTCCCAGAACCCCAAAAACGCTTCTGTCATTAATCCTTTTAACATCAGAGAGATTGGTGTCAACAACATTTGAAGGACTATTTTTTGATTTTGTGCACTTTCACTTTTTTCTTTTACTTGTTTTACTCACCTCATGGATCATGTGTCTAAAAGTTGCTGATTGTGATTTGAGATGTGTGCACTGTTTTAGTGCTTAGGATGTTGAGTTTTTAGTAAAATTTTAGTGCACTGAAAGTTCCCAAATGCTACCCTAAAAAGTCAGAAAACCAATGCGTGAATGATGGACACTACATGCACTAAACAACTGCCATCGCTCACGACGGGGCGGTCCGGTGGGTATGGATTTAGCAGGCGAATCATCAGCTTGTCGTCCATGTCCGGGCGATCCAATCAGCGCCCCGTTAAGGTGGGCTTTGTTCAGCTCGCATCTACTGTGCTGTGATTTGAAAACTTCATTTGATTGACATACCTTTTCCCCAACCTGCTTACTCCAGACCAAATGATTGTTCTAAACGTGCGCGATGCGTAGACAATTTATTTTTTCTGGCTTGCCAAACTAGCAATGAAATAGGTGTTTATTGTAATATAGTGCACTATATATTTCAGTTCCCTGGCACAAGGGCGCTATATGAGACACAGCATTTATACCACAAGTTAGTGCTCCTTCCAGCCATACTAGCTCACTCCCACACCTCGCATACTCATGCCCAGCACTCACTGCATGATGTTCCAGTTCGGTCTAGGGATCTGAGGGTAGGGGGCAGTATTGCACCATAATCTGATGTGTGCCGATACAATACCACAATATACACCAACTAGTAATATTGGGGCAGCGGCAGAACCCCACAAGGTTTCTATTAAAATTAATGTTATACAACTGGTCTTATAACAAGTGTTTCACAAAATACCATCCACATGAACGGTTGCAAAGGACTGGCGGCTTTGCAGAACGAAGACGAATCAAACTAGAATCACTCAGTTCAAACCTCTGCCTAGGCCATGAAGTCACCGATGCCAAAACCTCTAGACGCTCTGGAATCCTGTACCTACAATGTAACTTACAATGATGTAAATGCACCAAAATGTAATCACTTGTTCCGTCATTTCCAACAACTACAAGATCTCATCCTGATCCGTGCATAACTTTTTTAGTATCCTGCTGACACAGACAAACTTAACGCGACCGAAAACATAACCTGCTAGGCGCAGGTAAATATGTGGACTCGATTTATGTAATCTACCAGTGAATCAGGGCTATTCTTGCATAAGCACAAGGGTTGCCTTCATTCTCCAATGCCACCTCCCTTTTCGGGCGACCGATCGCTAACCCAAACGCCCAAAAGACCACTTGGAAAACTGCCTAAATGTTGTCTTGTGAAAGTGCCCTTATAGGCTGACCTCGGGGATCCTCAGTGTACGCAATCCATGCCACTTACGCTGAGCAGCAAATTTGGAGAAATAATAATTTGGTCATCAGTTCAAAGAGACCGGACTGTGGAATCATGGCGCAGGTGTTGGGGTCTTCACTTTCCATTGGTGTCCAATGTCACAGCACCGTACGCAGCATTTGGGAACTGGGGGACGTTTACACTTTGATGCAAATTCTGTCTCACAAATTTTGTATATTTAATAAAGAATATTTTGCGTTTATTGCTGAACCATGTGTTTTTCTTTGTGGATTCATGTATACTAGTTCACATCGGTATCAGTATTGTTTTCTAAAAATAAAAAATAAAAAATTGAAGAGTGAGGCGAGAGAGAAATCATTTGCCACTAGAGAACAGCGTTAGCCTGGTTACCAGATTGTGGTACATGTACCTGCAGCCACAGCCCAATTATTGCACAGAACGTAACAAACGCAACTAAGTTCACATAATTTAAGGACCCTGGATAGCTAAGTAACTGCTGTTTTTCCATCTTTATTGACTGGATTAGTCGAAACCCGGGGTTGAAGAGATCGGGGGTAGACATCGCAGAAAGGCCGGCGATGATGAAGGATGACCCTAGCCTGGCAAGCCAGAAACAACCAGTCGTCCACGCACCGCTCGCGGGGGTGATGAACAAATCAGATTAGATTAATGTTCAACCCGAGACGTGGGCCTCCACGCCACCTACTGCGCTGTGATTTGATAACTTCATTTGATTGACACACCTTTTCTCCAACCCGCTTACTCCAAAGCAAACGATTGCTCTAAACGTGTACGATGTGTGGACGATTCATTTTTTCTGGCTTGCCAGCCTAGGATGACCCATGTTGGTGCACAGCAGAGATTGAGAAATATGAATACTGATGGTTAGAAGTGACAGTTTGGGAAACGTGATTAGTTGGAAGAGATGAAGTTTAATGACAATGCTAATGCCCTCCCCCTCTGCCCAAATTAAGTACATGATTGCTATTTTTATGAAGCAAATTTAATGTTAAAAAATGTTTCATGTTTTTAATTGGTCTCTCCAGCTAAGCGGTCCCGTCGTACCGCTGAGGGACAGTGCTGAGATGTAACACTTCTCTGGTGAATCTGCAAAGTCTCTCCCGCCTGTAAATGATTTGAATCTCAAACAGACAGCTCTTCACAAGAAAAGGTAAAATAATGAATAGAATGGTATTTGCAGTTGCTCCCACCAGCCTGACTCTGTCTAGTCAATACACAAAGCATTGAATAGAGGATTTCCGTATCTAAGTATTCTCATGACAAGCATTAACAATAAATAATAAAAAGCAGAGCGCTAAAAATTCTACCCTGAATCTGACTTCCGGCACCCTTACGTTGCTGTTTTGTGACTTATTTTTGAACTTGTCTATGTAATGGGACAGCACACAACTATTGTGTTATTAAAAATGATAGTGGTAACTTGTGCTGTGCTATTCCACAGCCAATTGTTCTAGTGTGGAACTGTGCTCCCACAAACCCATGTTTAATAATCTGCACAACCCGTTTTTTTGTCGAACTTATGATTTAATACAGCCATCCCATTGGTTCAGAAGAACATGTGACCACATAGAGTGGTTAGCTTCAAGTCGTATTTTCAAAATGTCAGCCTTCTGGTTTTAGTGTGTAAACTCGTCTTTTGCAGGGTGCAGGAAGGGGGCGAAGAGGGAGAGCTGTCGCTCGGGGGGGGGGAAGTGAAACCATGGCTCGCTGCAATATGCTCTGTTAGCTCTGTAGCTCTGTTTGAGCTAACAGCGCAGCACAAACTAAGTTTTATATTTTTATAATTTGAATGAAATTATATTTAGTTACATTTATTTTAATAATTTCTATAATATATGTTTTGGTTTAGGTTTCTTAAAAAAGAAATTCAAAAAATGTCTTTTTTTGGTTCTTTAAAAAGAAAAAACTTGCGTTGCTCTGTTAATTATAGTGATTAGGCACAGCTGTGTGTGGAGAGGTGCGCCGCCATCTTTTTTCTTATTTTAATTTTAAGACATGCTTTTTAATGAAACCATTGACATGATTCAATATAATCCGTCCATGGGTATTGTTTAAATACAAAAATCAAAAAACGTCATTTTTAAATATAAAAAGCAAAACCCCGAAGTGTAAGTGCTCGAGCCAAGCAAGCCAGAACCAACGAATCGTCCACGCATCGCTCGAGGACGGACAGTCTTTCTAAACGCGTGTGATGCGTGGCCGACTCGTTTTATTCTGGCTTTCCAGGCTAACCGAGCTAAAATCGCAAACCTCGCGATCACACCAACGAGAGTTCCGCGCGCCGTTCAGTTCAGTTGCCTGAGAACTGAGAAGTTCCTGTTGCCTGCAGCCCGCTGCAGCTGGCCTACTAACTTTACTAGAACTACCAGTATTACTACTAGCAGTACTACTATAGTACTACTAACTACCAACACAGGTTTACTGTGAACGATGCCATCATATCCACCCTTCCAGTATGGCTCGTTCCGCTTTGATCAGGTAATCCGCTACTCAAAAAACCGATGCCATGTGCCGAACGACACAAATATTTCATCATTTATATATTATGTTCTGCCGTTTGACAGGTTTCCTGACAGTAAAGCTGGGAGCCAGGTTTGCTGGATATGATCTAACATCTGCGACTGCAGGAATAAAAATAAAATAAAATAAATATATTGATTAAAATATAGGGTATATATTATATTTATTTATTCATATTTTTTGTGAACAATTGTATTATTTCACAGTACAAGCAAGTCAGAAAATGTCAGACAAAAAGATGAACGTACATAAAAACAAAACAAGAAAAAAAAACAAAGAAATAAAGAACCAGAACTAACTAATGAATCACCCAAACTCCTTCACCCCCTTCCATTATTATAATATAATTCCTTTGTATTAATTATTTATAATTACAATCACAATTTAATTCTAATTCAGACTTCATGAACCTTTATATATTTTCATGTAATAATTATTATTATTAGTGTTATTTCAATAGTTTTATTTACATGTTTTCCTGAAGGTGAATTGTAATTCTGGCCAATTTATGCACTTTGAATGTAATATTGTTCGCATATTCTATAATACTGTACTTGAATAATTTGAATTGTTCAATTTTTTTAAAGGTACCTTTTAATATCTATTTGAGTGCCACCCGTGTACCATGTTGGCAAGGGCTTCATATTAAATAAAAATAAATAAAATGATCAAAATAAACCATCATCTGTTCTGGCTCTGTGTTAGACAGTCAGGCTGGTGTCTGTGGCTTGAGTTCACAGTGCTCGCAGCGCTGTGAGTTCACTTCCTCTCACCGACATGTGCTGTAGGTCTGCTTTACCCCTCTTCTTCATCCTCTTTTCACGCTACTGTCAATAAAACAGGACAATGGCGCTTGTGCCGAAAAACAGCAAAACATGGGGCTTGCCGCATGGTGTAGCGGTTAAAGACACTTTTCCAGGCAGCCCCATACATCGTCTTGCCGCTGCGCTTTAAGACCATAGCACACGAAGCCGTGTGAGATCGCTTCCCCTCACGGTCATATCCTGTACGGCCGCTAGTCCCCACTCTCTCATACCCCTTTCCAGAGATGGCAAGTAACGAAGTACAAATACTCAAGTACTGTACTTTTATTAGTTTTTTCCTGTATCTGTACTTTTAGAAGTACTTTTTTCTCTGATTACTTTTTACTTGTACTGAGTAGATTTTTAACAGAAATATCTGTACTTCTACTCCTTACTTTTTCCAAAACAGGCTCGTTACTTTTTTTTGCGCACGGAGGGTGGGTGGTAGGGATATGTTTAGTGTGAATGAGCCAGTAGGGGGCGGTAATGCCAACAGATGTTAATTTCAATGTTTGGCAGTGGGATTTATAAACTTTTAGTGAATTAATTTAGGCTAAATTTTTAACAATTTATTCAAACATTCAAACATTGTAAAACTAGCATTGAAAAGTGCATTTTATATACAATTTTATTTTTTTACTTTGTACTTTATACTTTCAAAAATACTTTTTGAGTATGTTTCTGAGCCTGTACTTTTAACTCTACTC
>OMKY01121920.1:26475-38506 GCA_900302395.1 Bregmaceros cantori | reverse complement strand
GGTCTCTCTTATCTCTCTTAAGGTTTTCAGCCATCTCAAAACTGTTGGCCTCAAACACCTAATGTTGTTGATGTTTCGATTTAAGATCTATTTTTTTGCACAGTTCTTCAAATGAAGTAAGTGAGGAAAACACTTTAGTGCACTAATCAGATGAATTAACTAGAGAAGAAATGAATAATACATCCTAATTATGATTATACACAATATGTGGTGACAGATTGGTTACAGAACTCTTTTAACGGAGGACTGGAAAGAAGAGAGAAGAAAGAAGAAAAAGGAGATCAAGACTTTCAATCAGTCTCGATCTCGGCCTAGATGAAAAAAAAAAATGACCTACAGTTTTTGATTAGTTGTTGTTAATGTTATTTTGTTTTGATTGGTTAACAGAACTCCTTTAACGGAGGACTGGAGACAAGAGGAGATTGGGATTTTCACTCAATCTCAATCTCGGCCTAGTTGAAGAAATAGCTACTGGTTTGGATTGTTTGTTGTTGATGTTAATTTTCAGCTCCACATGCCCAAGACAGGGTCAGATGTGAACAAGATTGGAGAATGATTCGTTTGGAAAAACAAACAAACATTATGGGTGAACGGAATGTCATGGAATCTATTTATTAAGTAATTGCATTTAAATCACGGACGGCGTACTCTGGCAAGTCGCCCAGGTGAATTGATCCGAGCATCTGCTACTCCGCTCATAATGAAAATCTACCCAACTTGATTTTCATTAAGAGCTCGGAGAACAAATTCTGTGAACAGAACACAAGGCATGTCATTGTGGGATTAATTCCCTTTCAGGAGAGTGGCTCACAATACATTGCAGGATTGAGACCCTTTCAAGTCCATAGAGAGCACCGCGACCGCCATTAGCAAAAAAGCTAGGGGTCTGTTCCAGTTTGCGCACTTCAGCACTTTGTACACTTTGTTTGAGTGCATATAGTGCGGTCAGAGATGGCAAAAGTAGCCAAATTTCTTACTCGAGTAAGAGTAAAATAAATTAGTAAAACAAAAACTAGAGTAAGACTACTAAGTACTGATCCAAATAACTACAAATAACTAAAGTAAAGACTACAGGCTGAGAAATGTACTCAAAAAGTATTTTTGAAAGTAAAAAGTACAGGCTCTAAAATGTGCTCACAAGTATTTTTTTAAATTATAAAGTACAAAGTACTAACAATAAAATTGTATGTAAATTGCATTTTTTCAATGTTATTGTTTGAATAAATTACTAACCTAGCCTAATTTAGCTTATATCTTGGGTCTGAATGAAAACCACTTATTAACTTTATAACTGGGACTGCACTCAGTCCATCAGCCCCCCCTACTGACTAATATACATGTTATCCTACCCTGTCAGTGCACCAAAAAAAGTAACAAGCCTTTTGGTAAAAGTACGGAGTTGAAGTACAGATATTTTTGTTAAAAATGTACTCAGTACAAGTAAAAAGTAATTACAGAAAAAAGTAGTTCTAAAAGTACAGATAATTGAACATTTTACTTAAGTACAGTACTTGAGTATTTGTACTTCGTTACTTGCCATCTCTGGTGATTCCACTTCCCATTCATCCTAACCATTTCAGAAAATGTAATGGAGCTAGAGCTGGGACGATTGATTAGTAGATGAGAAGAGTGTAGTCATTTGGAAGATTTTTTTTTTTCTTACTCAACAACAAAATACAGTATTATCGATCGGTTAATCAATTATGACAACCAGGTGTAGTACATTATTTCCACCAAAAGATGGTGGCATATTTGTTTTCAATCCAGGTTTCCAATCTAGCCCTTGGGTGTAAAGCAGGGGAAGTATTGGCTAGCATTCTTTTTTTGTTATGATTCAGCTAGGATTCATACCCAGACAAAATGCGGAGCCTCTACAACCTCCTTGTATTGAACTGTAAAAAAAATAGATAGAAATCAGGTTAAAATGTCTGCATGTGTTGGATATCATATTAGGAAGAAATCCAGTATTGCCATATTTTCAAGAGCTGTATTATTGTGATCAGTATATGTGTGCATGTCATTAATCATAGAGCTCCAAATTAGAGCTGCAACTGATGAATCGATTAATCGAAGATAATAGATTATTTAATTCATCAGCAAATAAATTGTTAATCGATTAATCACCAGCAATCATAATGTTGGCCCCATTCTTCACTCAAACGTGTTGAATATGTTGTTCCCAATGGAAGTCTCCATTCCCAGCAACATGGACCCGCCAATGCTCTCAGATACTGTTAAGCCCCACAGCAACCCAAAGAATACAATGAAAAATAACAGTCTACTGAAGTTAGCACGGAACAATATGCTCTTCCATGCTAATATTAGAAACTGGGACAGCTACCAATGGGGCTGCAACAAATGTTTATTTTAATAGCCGTTTAGTTGCCGATTATTAAAACGTTGATTAATCGGTTAGACATTTTTTTATTCAGGAAAAAAAATCCCCAAATATTCACAACAAGCAACACTTACAATAAATCCATCTTCAACCATCGTCAACTTGAAATATTGTCACATTTTGATTAAAGAATAGTTGAGTAATCTTTGCAGCCCTTGCTACCAATAAGTGAAGATAGCGAAACAGTAAAAGTTTGATATATTGAAATTGCAAAATTTTAATAATTCATTCTTTTTTTGAGTGTCCCGGATAACTCGCATACTAGATAACCGTTCTAATTTTTATTTTTTTTATGAACCGATGAATTGATTAATGAAAAATGGCTGATTAATCATTAGTTGCAGCCCCACTCCAAATAGCGTCACAGTATCATCACACTGTTGGGTAACATGTAAAGGCAGCCACTGTCCCACTCTGTCTCGGGCGCCTTTCTGTGTTTCTATTACTGTTTCCTTGTGTCTGCTGCTGCCTCTGAGCATGACATTAGCACCCAGATCCACATGTGTGAGGAGTGCTGTGGGTTAAGTATAGTGTGCGGTCTGTGTGGGGGATTTGTTCAAATTAGACCTCTTAAACATCGTGTTCCCTAAGTAAAAACAAATGTGGACGCCTTGGCTCCCCTGGTCTTTTCTGTCTCTCTGTCGCTATCTCTTTATCTCCCGTACCAAGTTCCTAACTCCTCTCCCGTTCTCTCCTTTCTCCTCATCTTGTTTCATTTCCTCTTGCCCCGTTTCAACTCATCTTTTTTATTAATTTCCTCTTCTATCGTTTTCTCTTTGGTGCTCTGTTTGTCTTGTGTTCCACTGTTTCTGGGAGAGAAAATGCCAGGGTCCACACCCTCGACAATGAAGGTGATGAGCAGACGTCACACAGTGTATTGTTCTTTGGGGTCACGGTCAGCTGTGAAAACATATGAATTACTTTTGGAATATCCAATCGATCTATATATGCTTCTTACATACGCATGTCATGAGGTACTGGGAAGGTAGATCAATCCAGATTCAAACAAGTGAAAATATGTTGCCATTTGCCCAACAGCAGTGCATACTCAATGACAGTGCAACCTACTCAGTCCTCAGAATATGTTTTGTCTAGAGGTGCACCGATCCGATCCTCATATCGGTGATCGGAGGCCGATCAGACTTTTTTTCAAGGATCGGGACTCGTGATTTTGTACCGATCCTGATCGGCGAACGGTAAATGAGTCGGGGAGCATGCCGAATGACTTTTGAAATTGACAATTGTGGCAAATAGTTTGGGTACTACCAATTTTTGGAGGATCAGAACTCTGTATCGGGACTCGGTATTGGTGATCGGGACTCGGTATCGGGACTCGGTACCGAAGATCGGGATCAGCCGATCCTTAAAATCAAAGGATCGCGATCGGATCGGTAGCAAAAAATGTGATCGGTGCACCCTTCGTTTTGTCCCCTGTCTGGAGGCCATGAGGGTCCTCACTGTCGATGACGGCCATGCAGTGGAGCGCTACCAGGCTGCTAGACTTTGGCCAGTGACCGACAGGCCCCTCTCCGACACGTTTTGGTAATGATTGAAACCTGAATCAGGACTGGGTCTTGTCTCAGTTTATTGATCTCTGTCTGGCTCTAGCCGAGAAGCTTGTTGCTTTTGCTGGATGCACCAGGGGGGATTTTAAAATAAACTAACAGCCACATAGTGCCCCCTTTTCAAAGCTTGACTCTGTTAACAATACATGGGATTTTGATGAACCTTGTTTAATATCGTCTAGCTCACTTCCTGGAGGCCATTAGGCAATAGAGATACACAGATTAACCAATATACACAATATAAGCAGTATGGTTTGGTGTAGGGCTCGTCAAATCGTATTTCTTTTCTAACATTGATAATAATGATTTTTCTGATCTGTTTTCAAGTTATATGGGTGAATAAAATGTATTTACATTGATAATTGTATTAATCCTAAGCCAAAGGGTGAGGTTTAATTAATTACAAAAATGGACACCATTTACAAAGTTTGAAATATGAAACTTCTAGTTTCAACATATTTTGTCCTTTTTGTTTTTTGGTCTTTTCAAGAAATCGTAAACAAATCGAAAATCAAGATTTCAAAGACACAAATTGAGATCTCATTTTTTAGCAAAATCGCACAGCCCTATTTTGAGTGTGGTCGTGGTTGTCGGTCATCGCTAACCTTGTTTTGCCCCGTTTGCCTTGTGGTATGGTGCAGGCGGTGGATTGTTTGAGGTTCTCATCAGGCCAATAAGTTGAGGCCTTTAAAAGTGTTCTTATCTAGCCTATAACAATGTAGCATGGGACGTTACCACATGCAAACTAGTTCTGAACTGTGTTGGAGACAAGAGAACAAAAAGCCTCCATCTACAGCCGTTAAACTGCTATGCTTTTGCAGCAACATTTTACAACGCCTATACCCACTGGATGTTGTGTGCTCCCAGTGACACCTCTGGTCAGACGGCAAATAGACAAAGGCAAAGAGGAGAAACTGGACTGTAGGAGGTGTCTGGCCAGTGCTGAATGTCACACAACATTCATTAAGTCACTCTGTATGGTAATAGGCACTGTTTTTTCTCATGGACGCAGAGAAATACTCTATTGTGGTCCCCTGTGTGCCTACTTCTGTGCCCTGGCAGCAACAGAAGGCTAAAATGCCACTCATTGTTTTAGGGAAGAACAAGCCACTCTTGTCTAACCTCGCGTCACGTTCCTTTGATGCCAACACGCTGACTGCTGCCGCTGATATCAAACGTGGCATCAGGATTAGCCACTTAGTTCCCACATAGTTCATCCCGGCGAGGCTGGCAGCGCCGCTCTGGTCATGTGAAAATGCACATCAATGGAACTACTAGCGGCGTCTAATCATTTGGTCTTGTTCTTTAACTGAATGTATTTATTATACAAATTTCCTACAATAATACATCATAACCTTCCAGTCATTTACTTAAGAGTTGTGATATTGTGCTGTTTTCAATGCCTGAAAAATATTTTAGTAATCGATTATTCTAACAACATGTTTTGATTCAAATCGATTATTCGGAAATTTCAGAGTTAAGTAGCAATCATGAATATGCAAAAGAAAATTCGACATTTCACTGAATAATGGATGTCCACATTTACTTTTTCATTAACAAACACTTTTATTTCACCTCTTACAGTAGATACTTTTTTGCTCACAAGAAACAGTAAAATCCTTGTGCAAAATAGTTTTCTTATTATTTTATATTGAAACACTATCAATTTATATTTTATAATAATATAAAATATTTATCATATTTTATAATAACATACATTGTTTATAATTAATAGTTACTACTCTAACATCAAACATTAGATAAAACAACATTAGATACTTCAATGATTCAACACTCGTAGTTGATCGGTTTGTGAACAACACATCATTTTATCAGTGCCGTGTTTTTAGCATTGAAGCTAAGCATGGAAGCGGAGTTACCGAGTTGAGGATTGGAGCATGGGTGGGCTCCAACGCTCGTCCACGGACCCTGGACGGTGTGGGCGAGCGCCCGCAGCGACCGGCTGCTGCTGCCGGAGCGCCCGCTGTCTAGACGTCCGTAGGCTGTGTATTCTCAGGTCGTGTTCTTACTGCTGAGCTGCAGTGAGCTGCGGTTTGTCCAATCCCGATTGGCTAATATAAAAAATGTGATTAATCGAGGCACAAAAACATTCGATCCGAGTACTCGGATTAGTTCGGATAATCGTTTCAGCTCTAATAACATCTGCATGTGTTCGGGCAAAACAAGCCCCAGAACTGATCTAAATACTAGGTGTGATTAGTTGACTAATCGATACAATCCTCTGATCTGTGATTTGGCCCTTATCATATTTTCTTTCAAATATGGTCTTATGGGCCGATCAGGATATTTTCAGCAACACCTAAAGTTATGCGCTAAGATTTCATCTTATACTCATCCTCTTGGAAGTTTAGTGGCCTCTCATCTGGTTAAGAATAACTGGCCAGGTGTATCAAGATTTTAGCATGTCAAGTCAACTTCAAACCCAAATTCTGCAACATGGATAGGTCCGCATCCATATTACAGTATACCTTTTAGTTGTTATCACTGCAAGGCATTTTATCCCACATATCCTTGCTGGAAAAGTTAGCTTCCTCAACTCCTGGCAAGTGTATTCACAAAGCAACCTCTGGCCTCCTACTCTGTTTACATCCCGAATGACATGAGACCTGGCTTGTCAGTTATCAGCTAGCACAACCACCCCCACTTTCCCTGAATTCAATGCATTTTCACAACACCTCAGACTTGTCACAGCCGCGCATCACTACAAGGTGCCCCCCCCTTTCTTTTACACACACACACACTCCCACGGATACACACACAGACACACACACACCGTTCTGCCCGCGCCTGGCGTCGGACCGCAAACAGACCTGGCGGGCGCTAAAAGAGCTCAAATGATGAAGTCAGCACCTCTCAACGTCACGTTCCCTTAATGGAGTCTTCACTCCCTTTGTCCTCAACCGTCCATTTCCATTAATTATTCAGTGCTGGCGCGGGCAGAGAGAGTTAGAAGGAGGGGGAGAGAGAAAGAGAGACCCAAAGAGAGAGAGAGCGGTTGGTGGGGGAGAGAGGGGGGGGAGTGGGTAACACTGATCCAGTGTACTCAACCAATCCATGCAGTGTAAGTAATAAAATACACCACTCTCAGACGACACAATAAAAGAGATGGAGACAGAGAGGACGCTTGTTAAAAATGTAAGTAGACGGAAGCGCACCAGCGAGTGGGGTGGGTGAGCAAACGAGTGTTGGTAGTGGTAGTAGCAGTAGTCGGCAGAGAGGGGCAGGAAGAGGTGGAGGGTGAGATCTTTGTGTCCGGGTTAATCAGCCTAGCAGGGCAGCATCAGCCGACGTGGCTGCGGCATGAAAGTATCTGTGTTTGTGGGTGCGCTGGTGAGGGAGTGCAAGTTTGTGCTTGGAAACCGCATGAGTGTGCATGCCTGTGTGTTCATAGAAGAAGAAAGATTCCTGAAGGGCTCCGAGGACCACAGCGATTAGTCGACTAATCGTTTATAGAATTAGAATTTATTAGAAATACAAAGCATTACGTTGATATAATTGATTATAAAAAAAAACATGAATATGAAGGAAATCATCAATATATTACAAAATATATTACAGTATAAATTTAAGAAATGTAATGTGTCAGTGGAAATAGCTCTATGTATGTGAATATTTTGGGTATTTTTAAGGAAAACATTTCAACAGTTTAGTTATGCTAATCGTGTCACTAATCACCAACCAATCAACGATTAAAATAAGCATTAGCTGTTTCCCTGCTGTTAACAAGCATGAGCAAGCAAGAGTTTATGAATGCCCTAATGAGTGTCTGTCAGTCAGTCTGTCGTTGCAAGTGCGTCCATGCAATAGTATGAATGTCTGTGCACTGGCTCCACCGTTCAACCCGCTCGGGTGCCCACAGAGGGCAACTGTCTCCAGCAGAGGGGGTCTAGGAGTCGACGTGACGTTCCCAGAGACGTGCCTCCGTGATGCTAATTGAGATTAGCGCCCTGTCGCGCCACAGTGCAGTGCTATGGCGGCTACTAGCAACCCACCCACCTAACCCCCCGCGCACACACATTCACATCAGCATCACCCCGCCCTCCTCCCAGACCTGTCACAGCAGCATGCCTAGCCCTGCATGCATGCTTCTGGTCTCTCACCACCCACTCCCGCAGCAGGAATGCAACATGAGGATTTGTGAGCAGAAGAAACAGAGAAGGAACATTTTAATCACTCATGTGTGCTAATCACCAATGAAATTATGAAGTTATTTTTTCCAGCGTCTGCATCGTTTTTCCATCTTTATTGGCTAGGAGTAGTCGGAAACTGGGTTGAAGAGATCGGGGGTAGACATCGCAGACAAGTCGACGAGCGTAGTCGAACCCGCGACACTGCGGACGCTGCGGTAGACACAGAGCCACTAACACGAATGGGGTCGCGTTAGGTGCGATGTCCATAACCGCTCGGCCAACACGGACCCCCCACCAATGAAATTCTAAGGTGTTGTAGCTCGTTCATGGGAGCTGGAGCCTCCATTTTCAACCACTCCGACACCACCTGTGGATTGATTTTGGTTGGACTTGAGTCTTCTGTGCCTTCTGTCTTACATGCTAGACGTACTGTACCTGCCAAAGTCTGTCTGAACTGAAATGTCTGTGTATAGTCCACTTTCGGTGTGATGGATTTTCATCAAACTTATATTACATATTTTTTTGTGTCTCATGCCACACTTATCTGTTGTGAAACTGGATCCAAATCTGCACCCTACATGGAGCGCAATATTTGTTGTAGAATGATATGGGGGTGCTACGATTTACGATATCATCCATCACGATTTTGAGCCATCACGATTGTAGTGACGTTTTTGAAAAATTGTTATCGTGAAAACATTTACTTTTAATGTATGTTTGTATATTGTTTACACCAGTATACATTGACATAATCCTCAAGGCTTGTTTCTACCTTATCAACTGTTTACGTGCCATAATTTGTTGCTTCTCAGCTCACACTGTGCTATGCTATGGTGACTCCTAAGCTAACTTGGAAAAGGCTGCTGTACACTTTTGAACTCACTTGGGAACAATACTATGTATCCTCACGCCCCCAAACCCACTGCCTCACTGAACACAGATTAATCTAGCTTCACACACATTCACTCAAACATATTTCCAGCGTGGGACATAAACACTCCCACCAAAGAGACAGCTCTCACTGAGCCATAAGACTTGACGGCTATCCCGACAAGTGCTGATCACACAGATTTATTGGACCCTGGGTGTCTGTGTGAGTGTGAATGTGCACACCTCTTGAGAATATATCAATTAATCAAACTACAAACAGGAATACTGTTAGAGAGTCTTAAGCTACGTCCACACAAGTCGAAAATGAAACAAAAACTAAAGAAGCAGTTTGGAAACGGATTCCAAAAATTAGCGTCCACAACGAGCAGATATGTAAAGTAGAACAGAAGAAAAAGTGCCTGCTGAAAACAATGCAATACATATAGCACCTCTACGTGCAAGGTACCCACAGACAATAGAAGACGCAAGCCTTGTCGACTGTTAGCTGTTGGCATTGTTAGCTATAATGCTAATCAAGCACATAGCAGTGTCCAGCGAACTGTTATCTGCTGGCATGTGTATGTGTAAATACATTGTTAAATACTTGCCTCTCAAAGTTGAAAAGTATTTAATTTGCATTTGACCACGTTTAGTGGGTTTAATATATCACTATATATATATATATATATATATATATATATATATATTATAAATAGTAAAAAAAATATTAACGTTACAAAGTTTGTGTCAGCCATTATAATGCTTTCATGCGGGCGCGTATAATCCAAACTAATCCTTGAATCTCCACCAAGGTTCTGCTGTGCGCCTTTCGATCCTATATTTTATCTTGCCAAAGGTATTAGATCTATGAACCTGCAGTATGTTATTGAATATTTTATCGAGTGTCTGCCTTGGCCCGCACTGACCTCCCCTGACATGCTAAGTTCACTGGAGACGCCACGTCACCTCGCATCAGCGCAGCCGTCCATGAGGCTCCCCGCGCACTTCCTGCGAATGAGGGAAAAAAAACAGCACAGCAGGACTCGGAGGGGTTGATTGGGCTGCTGGCTGGTCGTGGTGAACACGTAAGGGGTGGGAGGAGGGTGTGTGTGTGTGTTGTGTGTGTTTGTGAGTGTGGGGGAGATGGGGGGGGTGGTAGAGGATAAGTGTTTAAAAAAAGTGTGTCTGTGTGTGTATTCGCATATACACAAACACAAATCCCTCCATGAGCTAACACACAGAAACATACGTGTACACATTCCTCGTCTCAAGTGCACTTCGTTTGAGCCACCGTATACACAAACACACTCGCATGTTGACGCTTCCCCCCCTACACACAGACACACACACACACACACACACACACGTATACAATGTACACGGGGGTAATATGACCTTGGCATCACCGAGGAAGTGGTCAAGGCAGGAGGCAGGAGAGAACTGAGCTGAGGGCAGTCGGTGGATTTGACCGGGTCTTGAGAGTAAAGGCTGTATTTTAATTACAGGCTGGCCCAGTAGCACCAAGCACCATCTGTGTATATTTAGCACGATGGACTGAGGCCTGTGGCGGTTGGTCCACAACAACAAAAAAAAGTGTATGCAACGCAGCGCTTTTCTTTTGTTTGTTCCTAATCTTCTGCCAGATGCTGCCCATTGGTTGAGCTGTGTTTCTGATTGGTGTGGCTATAGTCTACATCAGGGTAAGGCTGTGTGGATGTCCGCGTTTAAATGACGCACAAACAGCCAAGAGAAATAGCAGAATTGTGCTATGGTTTTGGCTCGGAGCCAATGAGTTTAAGTGGAGTCCATCAATGTTTGAATTCTGAAATGGATGCGAATGCAATGATGAGTTGAATAATTGATGACTGATCAATTATAAAATACCTGCAATAAATGAAATAATTGATAATCGCCAAGGAATTGAATTGTTGTTGGTAATTTGTCATTTCCATTAAAAACAAGCAATTAAACTGACATGATTGATTAAAAATGTGTATATGAAGAAATTATCAAAATCCAAAATACAATCCTGTATAAGTTAATTGTCATGAGTTCGTGTCAGTAAGTAACTCAATGATTGTGCATTCTTTGTACATTTGTTTATTGGATACGAAGAGGCATAACTGAGTATATTCCAGGCTGACAAGATTAATCTCTTGTAATTAAGAAGAAAAGGAACAGATTAGTTGACGCTATTACAAATTCTGTTGAATTGAGCTGAGATAACCAATTGACTTTAATTGATACATGAAGCCCTAGAAATGAATATATGCAAATGGATAGGCAATATTGCAACAGAAATCCTGTTCTTCATATGTTGTTCAACCCACGTTTTCTCCTAAATGGGCTGCCTTCACTATGACTCAGTAGTCCCATCTTCTAATTTTGACTTTTTTCAACTCTCTCCAAATCGGTGCTACCACTAGCGGTGTCTGCTCAACCTCACCACCGCCACCCATGCCTTCTGTTTGCCCCTCATTACCCGTGTGGGTGTAGCCGCGGAGGAGGGGGTGGTGGGGTTCAGAGGCTTGCACCTCCTCCTCTTAATGTGTTAAAAATCAGTGGGGCAGAAACGTCAAGCCAACGGACTACAGCATGCTCCCTCAACGGTTTTTAGTTATTCATGCGAGTGGGGCACCTGTGTTGCCCGGGTTGGGGCAACCCCAAGTGACCCACCGGGGTACCCTCCCCCGCCCCACCCCACCCCCCAGATACTCTCCCCTCTCTCTTCTATACACACGGACACACTCACAGGCAACTGTTACCTCCTGTAGTGAGCCAACGTATTGAGGCCATTGCTCGCTTCACTGTTTACATGCAGTTCAGCGGGTGGAAAGATGGATGGCATGCCGGGCTCTCCTTACTTCATAGCATAGATGGGCAGTGACGCATTACTTTTACTCCGTTACAATTTTTTGTGTACTTTTTTTACTTTTGGAGTACATTTTTCACAAGTTACTTTCTACTTTTACGCACGTTTTTGAGGTAACGATTACAAGTAAAAAGTCAGAGAAAAATGTACTTCTAAAAGTACAGATAAATGAGAA
>OMKY01121920.1:11950-26088 GCA_900302395.1 Bregmaceros cantori | reverse complement strand
CTATATATCAATATTCCAAAATTTTATATATATATATATATATATATATATATATATATACACACACATATATATATATATATATATATATATATATATATATTTTTTTTACTCAAAGTTACTCAGTACTTCCGCTACTCAAGTAACTTTTTTGTGCAGTACTTTTTTACTTTTACTTGAGTTACTATTTGGATAACTACTTTTTACTTTTACTTGAGTAATATTTTTGCTTAAGTGATTTTTATGGCTTCTCTGTCCATGTATGCTTCATGGTAACGATTGGGCAAAATTGGATTGCTTGTCTACGTGCACGGGCGGCACTTGTTGTCTCTCTCTTCTCTTTACTCCATCCTTAGATCCTCTATGACAGAGGTGCTTATTAGGTAGATTGTGGTAGACCGCGGGTGCAGATCCCCAATAGTTTCTTTGATGTGCTTTTATTTTAATATTAAAACATGTTTGTTTTCTCTGCAAACTAGGAATACATAAAATAATGGTATTTACAATAGATAGTCAAAATATTAATGTTGATTATATTAGCAATTAGCCTCATGTTAAACATTTTACTTAGCATTACCATGGGTGAGTCTGTGTGGTAGATATTGCCCACTTGGTCATATGAAAAGTATATCAGGAGCTGAAAATATGTGCACACTCCTGTTCTACGCAATTAACTGATTATAATTATTACAAATAATTATCCCCTTGAACTGATGATGGTGTTAATCTGGTGCTGCTATCATCTCGTTATTCTTAACCCTTTGACAGCCACGCCCATTTTGAGACCAGCCGAAGAGTTGATATCTTGGTCCATAAAACCCTGTGAATATTGACGGCAGAGTTCAGTTGAAAACGTGAGCTTGCCCTAAATGGACTATTGAGTGTTATTGATATGATAGTCTCTCTCTGGGGCACCAGTCTGCGCGTTGATTGGTTGAGCACCTTTCTGATGTGTACGATTTGATTGGCTGAGGCCCTGCCTGCCTTCCCCCGTCAAGGGACGGGTCATCGGAGAATATCCTCTGACCCTATAAGGGCAGGGCAGTCTCCAGAGTCTTGACAGGCCTGGCAGAGCTAATAATGTAACAATCACACCAATGCATAATGTAAAAGTTTATTGCTTAAAATGTACTGTTCATATAAATACATAAATAAATAAATGATCTGAAAGCTTCTGTTACAGCTTTAGGGAAAAAGTGTAGAATTTAATGAATTTCATCATATTTTCACTTCAATTGCTTATTTGTTCAGTTTCTAGTTCACAATGTTATATACATATAGACATTTTATTCATATTTCATTTTCAGGGACAAAATTGGTATTGGCCTATTTGATTATTCCACAATTCCGCAATTCTTGACCTACACATTTGGCATTGTTTATCTTAATGGCTACAAGACATGACTGTCCTTCAGAGCAAGCACTCAGCCAGCGGGATATGAGAGAAATCCGCTGCGCTGTCCTGACATCATCGACTTAGACACACCACTATCATCATCCTTAGTACCAGCCCAGTGACTGACTCTCTCATCAATTTTACATACAGCGACACATGCCGCGGCTGTACAAACACGTTTCCCTACTCAAAAGGTGCTTGCATCCCCTAACCCTGTGGCCACCACCATATGAGCACACACACATACACACACACTCGTACCTCACCAAGTCCACTTCTGAAATTCACCCATCTCCGATGTGTCTTCATGAAGCTGTGGAAAAAAAAAACAGCCAAGTACCTCGAGAAGTGGGATGCTCCAAGGTCTTTTTAAATAAATCACAACCATCGGCCACTCTCACACTCTATTTTGCACTCCCTCTCTCTCTTTTGCTGGATGAGAGACCTTCTCGGAAAGCACGGAGCATGAGCGAGAGTGTGGGCACTCTGAAAGGGTCACTATTTTATAAACCATGCTGAAATGCCCCAAATGTAATTCTGCCTCAGGTCAGAACTTTAAAAGTGTGATTGGTGGTCGTTGCGTTAAAAGCGTGTCTGTGTGTGTGTGTGTGTGTGTCTGTGTGTGTGTCAATGGATGTTTATAAAGTGGGGTTCTTCATTTTAAAACTGGTTCCTCTCCCTGACACTCTCTCATGCACAAACACTTTCTCCTGCCACTGTTTTAAACGGTGGTCAAGAGTTTTATATGCTCTCTTATTTGAGGTCACAGCATTGACAAGTGACACTCAACTGGCAAGTGTACAGCGACAGAATGTTGTCATAATGGTCATGCTGTGTCATCATCAGAAGCACAAACAAACTGCATGTAAACAGTGAAATCAGTGCCAGAACAAATTTCAATGGCACTGGTTGCCAGTGTGATGTCACAATTGCCTCGCTGCTTTAAAAAAGTGTTGTTCTGTTGAGGGTTGGTAGGTAGCAGATATATTTTCAGTTTTTATATTGGATCTTGATGGGATTATGCATACACATTATCATCATATTTCACTATCTCTGCTTGTAGCAGAGAAAGAACACTAACCTGGGTTATCCCTCTCCAGAGATCCTGTCCAGTGTTGTTTTGTTAAGGGTCAGTCGGTGGAGTCCTCAACATGTATTTCCTGATAAATATTGAAACAAATTTCCTGATAGATATTAAGCATGCCCTGTGCCCAAGTTCTGTGATCAGTGTGTTTTTTGATCTTTTTAATATGCTATATTTTTCCGAATACCTGTTGTTTTAGTAGTCCAAGTTTTTGTATTGAACTTCATTGCAGTATTTTGTTGAAACAATACACTTTAAATAGTGTGAGAGAGGCCGAGAGAGGAAAGAGATCCATTTAGTAGACTTCCGAGCAAGTGTTTGAGTAACGTGGTTTTAGTGGTGACATTGAGCGGGAGACAGTGAAAGGCAGAAGAGAGCGGGGGATTTTATGGTGTTTTCCCAACAGTAACAATAATTCTGAAACAAGAAGTTTTGTGTGCTTTTAAAAACGACTTCCAACTTGTTTTCACAGCTCCATTCCCATGTTTGTTCTAGCACATTCATGTGTGATTTTGCCAAGTCTTTGGCAAAAAATGACATGCTGGTAAAACCCTTTATTTTGAAAAAGAAAAGCAAGAACAAGAGGAGATTGAGAAAGATCGATATAGAGAGTAAGAGACGTTATTTGTTGTTGTTTTTTATTTACCTTCTACAAGTGTATTTTTTTTCATACACTTGGGACTCAGACTTGAGTATCAGCCAATCTTCAAAATCAATGCTCAAGACTTGGACAGGGACTCGGAAGCTTAAAAATGTGAGAGATCTCTGTTATTATTCTTGGTTGTTGTGATAAATATGATAATTACATTTATATCCAAGAGCCAGCAAAAGGCGACTGAGTGGTAGAGGGAAATACAGCTATCCATTTCGACTGGTTGCTGAATACGTCAGATGTTATTTTTATTAAGCCCCATGCTGAAAACTCGAAACTGTCAGTTCTGGCCCTGACCGTGACTCTGTGTGTGCGTGCATGTGAGAGCTGAGGAACATATTAGCGCCTCCCTCGCTGTCCTCTTCGACACCATCTCTTCCTGTGTCCCGTGGCCTTAGCCCCTAGTTGACCTCCGCAGGAGACAGGAAATGGTTCCCTCTTGTTCCTGGACATTCATACACACTCTCCCAGACGCCTCGTGCTCTGCACTGTGGCAATGGGAAGCTTGCCACCCCACACGCTCTCGCGTACCCCCTTGCACTCGCCACGGTGTATGCGCCGACGTACACACACACGCACACACTATATGTACACGCGCGCACAGGCCCACATGTGTTTTCTTAGAGTATTCATAGTGGTCGTGTCCTGGGGTGAACTGGAGATATTAAACAGATGACAAAGAGACGTGCGCTGTCACTGCAGCGGAGTGAGAGAGGAAGAGGGAGAGAAAGAGAGGGAGAGAGGGAACAACTACAATGACATGACTATAACTGTGTTTTCTCATTGTTGTCTTGGTCCTCGATGAAAGTTGTTTTGCTGCGTCAACTTCCTGTGTGTTATGAGTATGACTATTTTCAATTTTATAATCCTCTTGTCCTTCCTTCCCCGACTTTCATGTCCAACAAGACACACGCACACACACACCCACCACACACACTCGCTCACACACACACACACACACACACACACACACACCATTCTTTTCACCAAAGAGGGACAGAGTGTGAAAGAGCTTACTGTGATGTCCACTGTGTGTGTGTGTGTGTGTATGTGTGTGTATGTGTGTGTCTGTATGTGTGTGTGCGTGCACAATCGCACATGCATGTTTTGTTGGGCCAGGGGCAATGCTCATTAGGAGGGTTTACCCCCACTCCCTCCTCCTTCAAGCCCATCCCATCCTATTACACACACACATCGTTGGGGCAACGGGTTTGGCTCCAGTCTGACGCCTCATGCCCCCACCTCTGCAACACCCCCTCCTTACCTCACCCCTACCCCTTGGAGCTTTGTGTGTGTGTGTGTGTGTGCGCGCGCATGTGTATGTGCCTGTTCATTTGTGTGTCTGTCAGAATAATTTGACCAATCAGCCTATCTGACCACCACCACCCTACATTCCCTGTATCTACAGCGCAGTCTCTTGCTCTTTCTCTCACTCTCTTCGCAATGAATCTTATCAAAAGGAACCTTTTCAGCAGGGAAAAGTGTATCTAACTGGGGCTGCAGGTAAGTTCAAGTATTACGCCCAAATTTCCATTGATTGATCAAGTATTTGGATGAATGAATGGGTACATATTTTAGCCCAGATAACGAGCAATCTTGCATGTCAAAGAGATTCAATGGAAAATATATATATTTTTTTTCCTGCATATCAATATTTTCATTTGTTTTTCATAATATATGCATGTGATTTTTATTTATTTATTTTTAAAATGAGATGCAATTAGGGGCTGGTCCTGTGGCTCAGCGGGTAAGACCGCTGCTCCAAGCCAGTGTTAGTCTTGCCATAGTCTTGTTGCTGGTCTGGCCTGATCACAAGACACTCAGTGCCTTGAAATCGCTTCCCTTCTACCACACATCTTCTAGTCCCCCCCTGACGCTGTTAATATTATGCGAAAGTGGTGCGCCAAAAAAAATAAGTGAGATGCAATTATTACATTTTAAAATGTATTGTGCGGCCTAACTTCATTTTGTAATACATGTAAATATGAAATTCAGATTTTAACAGAAGTAGTAGTAATTGCTCTCTGCTCTACACCTAACAGAATGAATATGAGTCTTAATTGAGTTTTGATATACATATGGGACTATTGCTACCTTTTGTAGTCTCTCCCTCCCCAAATCATTCTAGTAAGGTTCAAACCCTTTGAGAATGTTTAGACCATCAATAGCCAAACCTGTGAATGCACCTGCTTCAACAGCATGCGTTGCCCCAAACTTATTGCTAGGACAACAGGTTATTTTTTCTGTGCAAGTGCCATTTTCTCGTTTAATTGACAGTCAGTGTGAAAGGGGGATGAGAGAGTGGTTACCAGGGGACATGCAGTATATGACTGTGATCTCACGGTGCTGCATGTGCTGTATCGAAGTCAGGTACAGCTGGAGCTGGCTGGGGCACTCAGGGGAAATACGTCTGGATGCTGTCAACAAGAGGCTACTTGCCAAGCGCCATCTAGATCGCCCTCACCCTGAGTGACAATGTTGTCACTGAAATGCCGTCAGTGACAACATAGTCACTCAGGGGTTCCGTCCTCAGAAGCCCAACTTCCACTCCTGGGGTCCTCCACCATCTGCCCGATTGGCACGATCCCACTTCTGATCACTAATATAGTAAAACGTAGACCTATGATGAGGTGAAGACCAGGCGATGCAATCCAGGCCCTCTCTCAACAAGCACATGTCTGTCCTGGTCCGTGCTCAGAGGAAGAGCTCAGAGAGATATGCTCTCTCCTTCCTGCCCCTGGTCGCAGCCCCACCCCTAAAGGGCGGTTCCACCTAGAGCGCCTACTAGTGGTGACAATCCACTACACTCTGTATGGGGCTGGCTTGGAGGATGGGGCTGGCTCTCATCCAATGTCTACCAAGATTGCATTTGGGAAGTCGATGAGGCTGTATGCTTGATCAACAGGCCTTTGGTTGTACCTCTTCCAAATCCATTCTTTGCAGGATAAAATTCAACTTGCCAAAATCACCAGCGATGCACTCATTCATCTGGCCTGGCCATGCTACTTTAAGCAGTGCCACAGATTATCTTTTGTCCACAGGTGAGTGATGATGTTTGTTTTGTTTGCCCAGAAGTTTGACTTCAGAACCGAGAAATCAGCCTTTGTAAATGTAAAAATAAATAATCCAACCTAGCTTATTTATTTTTCTCTCCGTCCCTCTGTTTTCCCCCCGCCCCCAAGAATCACAAGAATCACTCACTTCCACACATCACTGCGAGCCCATGTCTAATAAATATACATACACATACACACACCCACACACATACGTCATCCTCGCCCTAGAAAACAATGCAACTATTGTGTGAATTGAAGCCATATTTGTGTGTGTGTGTGTGTGCACACGCGCGCGCAAGATGGGCCTCTAGAGTAGAGTTTAATGGGACCTCGCTTGTACATCACTAAAACGGATACTGAACAGAGGGTCTATGTCAGGGGTGCTCTTTGCTCACACTTTCTCAGCCTGAGATCCACCTTTTCAAATGATCTAGTGGACAACTCCTACCACACAGACGTTAGATTTTACCCATTTGTCTAATTTGTCTGAAGTCTAACTCTTTTTTATAAAATATAACATGTGACATTGTTTGGGACACGTCAATGAATGGTCAGCACTCAACCTACCGATTGGTAACCACTGAATCAGGAGAAGGACGATCCATTATGGTGCACATTCTGTCACAAGTGGAGATGTGAACTATGCTCAACCAGTAAGATTGGAATTCACACTCCACGACAAGTGGACCGAACCGCACTCGTGGAAACGCTGGACCGGCCCAGTTAAAGCCACCACAGAGGATGCGGGTGTGGCGGTGGGTGGATTGTTGCGACGTGTGCAACTCTGTGCTCGGTGGCGCTCAGTGCTGCCCAACTGGTCTGCACTTTCCACCTTGGATGGCGGTTTCGGATTAAACGGTCAAAAAATGTTGGTGTCTTGCCGACGTGAGGGTAGCTTGGTGTGATAAACTGCCGATGACCCTGAAAAACGGCTTTGCGTACGGCACATAAGTTCATTTCATTGAAATCTTCTCATTCTGTCAAGAGTTGTTCAGGCATAGAGTGGTCTTTGGCATAGAGTGGTCTTTGTTTGTATATGTATTCCAACCATTCCATTCCAACCCCATGGAAAATGCATTTGTGCCGACACATTTCCTCAGTGCGAACCTAATCCACACTGGCAGTACTTCTATGTGGCGAGAGAGCAAAATAGAGGTCAAAGATGGAAGGGAACATCGATGGATAGAGAGACAGTGATTGGCTTTTGAGAGAGTGAAATCAAATAATCTGGCAGGTTTAATGTATTCTTTTCATTTTTAATTTAATTGGATTTACAATATAATCAAGTGCAACATTCAACACCCTGATTTTGGCAGATTTTAACACTATCCATGTCACTTGCTCAAAAACAATGTCATGTTTACCATATAAAAACACTATTTTCAGGATTTTTCAAAGCCAACAGAATGTCAAATATGGAAGGGGGTGGGGGATGGAAATGCATCAAAAATGACGCGATTGGCGGTGCAACAAAATTCACTGGAAAATCACTTTCAACATACAAAAGAAAAAATATCACCCGACAAAATACTCAAGTTCAATAATTTATAATTGTTTTAACCCCTGCGCAAAATCATGGGCGGATTTATAGTCTATACCATGATCCTGTTACGTTTGCATATTTTGCGTTCACTAGTGACCCAGCACACACAGTAATGCCACTCTACTACAACTTAGTGGAAAAGTCCCAATCATGTTTAACTGTAGTGCACCAGCTATTGGGGAAACAAGGGTATTGGAGGGTAAATGGTTAAAAAAAACGGAAATTAATGAGGTTTTACTCATCCACTATAATTTCGGCCACTGCAAGTTTGTTGGGGCGAATTAAAAAGCTTAGCGACCTGTATATAGTCTGTGTGCCCTAGTTTGCCCATGTCAGATCTAACTGATCTAATTTTGGCTCCAATAGAAGTGTTTACGTGCAAAACACTGGGGGGAGTAATTTTGTCCCGCCGTTCTTAAGGTCACTTCCGGTGCCTTATTGTTGCCTATGTCAACTCTGGTTCTGGACCTAGGTCCGAGCACACAAAACACACAAAACGCACGCAAGTTCAAAATCTGACCACTAGGTGTCGGTCTGTGACCAGTTACTTATCACACCACTTGCTCCGTTCATATTTCTGTATAAATATTGATGAAATACAGTCAAAATCCGACTTAAAGTTACTCACCGAGTGGTCACATGTTCTTCTGGACCAATAGGCTGACTGCTTCTTGTCGTTATTCCAAAAGGAATGAGAAAATGGAACGAGTTATTATTAAATCATGCGTTTGTGGGTTACAGATCCGCATGATAACATTTGGGTGTGGAATAGCACACCGCAAGTTACCACCACAACTTTTAAATAACCCTGTAGGTGTGTGCTCCCACCGAATAAACATGATAGAAAAATAGCCAAATACGCAGCAAGTAAATGACACCGGAAGTGACGTTCAGTGACCGGAGGTACCCCCGAACTCGTCTTTATATAGTTTTGCTATTTGGCTGATTATGGCCAATTGGCCGTAATGTTTGGTTCAACACTAGAGGCGCTGAATATCTTTTGATTAACAATGCAAATCCTGTGACAACGTATGGCCAGGATTGCTCCCAGAAACCCCAAGAAAATAAACCGTCAAAGACGGAGATATGGAAACGAGGTAGAGAGTGAGATTCCCATAGACCAGGTTCTGACAGCCAATCCCCATCTGTGTGGTCTGATCATGTGTTGATGTGAGAGTGTATCTTTCCCTCTCTACCTCTCTCGTGCATCAACACCCCCACTGTAAACAGTGAAGTGTGCGTGCGCACGGGCGGGGGTGTGAGAACGCTGCTACGGGCTCCAGTTTGACATCACTTTGTATTGTATACACAGAGTCAGTCATTCCTCTCCATGTCCACAATGTTTGCGTGTGCGTGTCTGCGCACTGTGCACGAGCGTGTGTGTGCGCTGTGTGTGCTGTGATTCTCTGTGTGTGTTGTGTGAGTCTGTGTGTGTACTGTGTATGCTGTGTGAGCCTGTGTGTGTGCTGTGCGAGTCTGTGCATACTGTCTGTGTGTGCTGTGGGAGCCTGTGTGTGTCTCTGTGTGCTGTGCCTACACACTCTGTGCGAGTGTGTGTGTGTGCTGTGTGAGTCTGTGAGGGTCTGTGTGTGTCTGTGCTGTGTGAGTCGGTGTGTGTGTCTGTTTCTGAGTGTGTTGTGTGCATGGGGCTGGATTAGTAGTGGGCAGCAGCAGCACAAAGCTGTCTCTCTTTTGAGGTGTGGGAGCTGTGTGAAGGTTTTGACACAGTCTCTCTCTCTTCCTCCATCTCTATCGCTCTGTTTCTCCCTGTCTTTTTCTCGCTCCCTCTTTCTCCCCCCCCGCCCCCCTCTCTCTCTCTAATCTCTCTTTCCCCTACTCTCTCCCTCCCCCCTCTCTTTCTCCATCTCCTTCCTTTAGCTCTTCCTTGCGCTGGCTCCTTCTCTGCATCCAACAAGCTGGCTGTCAGTCGGCCTCTAGCCGTCTTTATCTCTGTATCACATTCCTGCCTTTGATCAACACCAGGGTATCTGTGGTCAGTATGTGTGCACGTATGCGCGTCTGTATACAAGCTAGCCGGGGGAGTCTATGCGCAGACGTGTGTTATCATGGGGATGTTGCATTAGATTTGGCGTGCGTGTGCATTGTGTGCATGTGGTGCATGCACGAGTGTGTGCGCAAATACCAGATTAGCCATACTTTGATCTTCCATGCAGTGTTGTCTTTGAACTCAAGTGTTCACACAGACACACACAGACAGAAAGAGAGAGACACAGACAGAGAGAGAGAGACAGAGAGTGAGAGAGACCGATTTTGAAGTGGAACCTTTTGCACTTGTTAGTTTGTAAATTTGTAAAACAATGTGGTTAACATGTTGGAGATGTTCTACACTTCATTGCTAAATTATTAACATAAAAGATCTTCATATATGCTATATATTAGGGATGTGAACAAAAAAGGATTTGCCCAACACGACAAAAATATGGATATTGACTAGTTCTGTGGAATATATATGTGTGTGTGTCTGTGTGTGTATGTGTGTGTGTGTGTATGTGTGTGGTTGTTCCATGCATGGAGTCGAGAGAGTGCGACGAGTTGCAAGCCGTGCAAAATGACTCTAGCGGCAGCCGGATATTGCTCGGTGGGATGGATTCTTGGGGGCGGGTGAAAAAGGATACAACACCAGATTACCGCCAGCAGAACATGGCAGGGCTGGAAGAAGTAAGGAGCGGAGTGGGATGCGAGTCTGCAGCTGGCTCGTACTTTGACTAAATTAATGAATTGGCCATGATCACTGTGCTAGTTAAGAGTAAAAGACTCATCCAAAGATGGCCTGCTGGTGCTCTTACAGTCACCAAATTTGAAAATAAACATTAGAATATATTCTTTTTAAAAAAATATATATAATAAAAACAACCTGCGGGCATGTTTCGTTGTAGTATAAATTAGTAGTATAAATGCAGTCTAAAGTAAAATTCCTACATGCTGCAAGGCACTGTGAATGGGTGTAGACACTCATCATTAACCATCCGAGAAGGTGAGCTAACTCTGGCTTTGAAAATGGTTGAAATGAAACTGTGTCATGGATTTTTGCTTCATAAACTGAACTAAGTCTGGTTACAGAGCATGCAGGGATGAAACCTCTTCATAATCACCAGTGGGAAGCCAGTCCTGGCAGGACTTTTGGATGTATTTTTACTCACTTAGATAATGAAAGTGTTGACTATTGTCCATTACCTCAACCAATGCAGGGGTTATGCAACCACCGGCGTCTATTGGTTTGTTAGCAAGGTAACTAAAATGTTGTGCGATCAGTCTTGCAGGAAAAGTATATAGTCCAGCTTCTTCAGAAAAACTCTCCTTTCCTTCAACCATTTACAACTCAAAATTGGCCAGCTGAAAGGAAAATCTGGAAGGATTTTTACTTTTACTTCTACTCAAACAACTCTATATCTGGTTTAGACAAAACTTTACTGTTCAATACGCAGGCATAGTAACCGCACAATTTTAAAACATGTATTCAAATTTACAGTTAGATTTGCCTGGAATAGGGGATAACATGCACTCATATAATCATTATAAAAGTGAAATTTGTGGCCATAGTAGTAACTTGTAAATGTTCAGGTACCAGAACAACTTTTACAGGAGACCACACCCGCTTTCATATGACATTTATGGCATTACAGCATTTTGCAGCAAAACGCAGAATGGTAGAAATAGAAAGCCATCACCAGGAATGAAATTGTTTGTATTGTAGCATCTTAATTGTAGAGCTGCAACTAACGATAATTTCGATCATCGATTAATCGGCCATTTTTACTGACGATTAATCGATTCATATTTTGATTTGTCAAATTTGCGGCCCATTCGTACCATTTTCAGCTTAATTCAGAGTTAGCTGGAAAATGTGTGAAGGGGAAGGAGACATCCCGGCAAATCTGTCAGTGAGGGGCACAAACCCACAATTCGCCCCGCCATTATGGCATATGTGTGCTTTCTAGTGCACTCACTCTTAACAGAGTGAGCTACTGCGGCGCGCAAAAACTGAAGATTTATTAACCTGAAACCTTATTGATAATGCAAACGTTGAACAACATATATTCAACAGATTTGAGTGGAGGACGGATCAAACAACAAAACGATTAATCACGGTCGGTTAATCGATTTATCAAATTAGTTGCCGATTAATCTAATAATCGATTTATCATCGATCAATCGGTTGCAGCTCTACTTGATTGTATTGTAAAAGTACTGGAATGGGATGATGTTACTGAGTACAATTCTTAATGAGGGGGAACCTGTATACAAGGCATTGACAATATTTTTGATATTGTGGTCAGTATCAAAGCTTAACCCTTCCAGTGCTTGCATCAATAATATCCCCTGCTCAGAACATACTGGAAGCGAGGCTGAAGTGAGCAGGGTCCTCAGATCACTGATCAACAGTTCCCGTCCGCCCTGTCATGGGGCTGCCTGACCTCCTGTCGGTTATTAGCTCCATAGCGCCGCACAGGCGTCTGTGTTGTGTGTGTATGTGTGTGTAGTCTGCATGCACGCCGCTCTGTGTGTATGTGCGTTAGGAAAGAGAAAGTGGCTAACCCAGAGTATCACGAGGGATTGGTGATTAGCTCGATGGGTGGTGGGAGTGTGAAAGGTGTGTGTATGTGCATGCTAGTCTAGTAGTGCATTTCTCAATGAGGCTCGGGGCGAGTGTGCGCATGGGTGGGTTTGTGCGCGTGCGCGGATGGGTGCGTGCAAGCATGCGTGTCTGTATTTTCAGGCTTACTCTCACCCTGTGACTCTGATCCCCCATTAATCTGCAGCATTAACTGCAGCAAGCTAATGGTTATAGCCACAGCATTAGCTGTGTAGGCTGTGTGTGCGTGTGTTTGTGTGTGTGTGTGAAGTGTAGAGAAATGGTGTGCGTGCATGCAGGATTGACTGATCTTGTGTATTTGAGTGAGATATTGGCCTCATGTCAAATTGAAATTGTGTTTTTCTGTGATGTGTAAGCCCCCCATCTATGTCCCCTCTATAGCTTAGACCCTCACACCTAATATGTTGAAAAGTGTATCTATTGTTTTTACCTCTGTGGAGTAAGCCGCTATTATATGAATGAAATGATAACATAAAAAGATGGCATACAGCCTTGATTTATTCTTTTTTTTTACAGCGATATTTCTCTAAAAGTGCATATAATCCCCAAATCCTGTGAAATTTAACTGTAATCTAGTTTGCATATTTCAAAATGTAGTTGTAAGGAACTATGTCACTCTTTTTTGTAATATGATTTAAAAATTGCATGTAGTCCTTACTATAGCCAACGCTGCCTATAACTATGCTCAAACACTTTCCTCCAAAAAAAAAGTGTTGTGTCATTGCTGGATTCACATCAAACTGTATGTTGATTAACTGATCTTGTGTATGAGAGTGAGATATTGGCTGCATGATTATGAGTGTTTTTTCTATCTCCACTCTCAAACTTAGATCCACACACGTCATACGTTGAAAAGTTTATTGTTTTTACCACTGAGAACTGAGCCACTATCATGACGAACGGAATGATAGCATGAAAAGTTGACATACAGGGAGGATCAGTGTTTAATTTCTTTCCATTGTATACACACACACACACACACACACACACACACACTTACTTCCAGCACCTTGACCGGAGACGGCTCGGCGACCTTTTCATTCCACAGAGTGGTAACGTTACGTGTCAGCAGCCACTCTAAGCGGGGGCGGGCTAGGAGTGCTAGTGCATGTCTCCAGACACAGAGCTAACACCTAGGCACTTAGCTCCATAACAGCACTCTCTCTCTCACCCTTTCTAGCTCTTTCAGCCCGCCACCTCTCCCACCCTCTCTCTCTCTCTTTCTCTCTTTATTTCTCACCGCCGCCACCCCTACTCTCTTTCTTTCTCGCCACCACCACCTCGCCTTCGCTCTCTCTCTCTCTTTCTCTCTCTCTCTCTCTCTCACTCACTCACTCACTCACTCTCTCTCTCTCTCTCTCTCTCTCTCTCTCTCTCTCTCACTCACTCACTCACTCTCTCTCTCACTCACTCACTCTTTCTCACTCGTTCTCTCTCACCACCACCTTCCCTCATCTTTCTCTCTCCTTCTCTTGTTCCTCTCTCTCTCTCTCTCTCTCTCTCTCTCTCTCTCTCTCTCTCTACCTCTCTCTCACTCACTCACTCTTTCTCCCTCGTTCTCTCTCACCACCACCACCTTCCCTCATCTTTCTCTCTCCTTCTCTTGTCTCTCCCTCTCTCTCTCGCTCTCTCTCTCGCGCGCGCTCTCTCGTTCTCTCTCACCACCAGCTTCCCTTCTCTCTTTCTCACTCTCTCTCTCTCTCTCTCTCTCTCTCTCTCTCTCTCTCTCCACCACCTATCCTTCTTTCTCTTTCTCACCACCATCCACCATTCTCTCACTTCATGGGCTCTC
>OMKY01121823.1:4576-25244 GCA_900302395.1 Bregmaceros cantori | reverse complement strand
CCAACAACTCCAAAAATCTCATCCAGATCCGTGCTCAACCTTTCCAGTTATCGAGGGGACAAACCAACGCGGCTAAAAACATCACCTGCTCCACAGCCGAGCCCCGGCGCAGGTAGTAGAACTAAAAACATTGCTAACTCTGGCTGTGTCCGAAATCGCCCCCTAACCCCCATATAGGGCACTATATGGGGCGCACGCCATTTTGTAGGGGGTATTTTGTAAGGGCACTGAAAGTATCCCACAATGCACCGCGAAATGTAGTGAGCATAAGATGTACCCTAGACGGAGAAATATAACCCATAATGCATTGCGAGACGCATGACACTAATTAAAACGTAGAAGAAGACGACGCGCGCTCCAAAACAAAAACAATGGCGGACGGCGTCAGGACGCAGCAGCAACCGACGGTGGCAAATAATTATAATGTTATTATAATATAATATAATAATAATGTTATTATAATTATAATAATTATATGTGAGTACAATTGATTTTCTGTGATAAAGTATACATTTATTATAAAAAAAAAAAACATGGGAATGCCACGGCCAATGCCGACAGGCAATGACGTCACAATATGACAGCGGTGACGTAAGTTAACAGTGCCGATTCTAGTGTCCGAAATCTCGTCGCTGAGATTGAGTGGACTATATAGTCAGTGCCCTTTCCAGGGGCTAGGGGCTAGGGGTTAGGGAGCGATTTCGGACACAGCCACTGTGTTGCCCAGTTCCACACTAATACTGTACTGTACAATTTCTTCTTTTTTCTTCTGGGAGGACCTCAGAGTCCCCACTTGAGGCAAATATTGTAAAGCAGTCACAAAACAACAATAATACAGTTTTAAATTAACTCCCCATACACAGAAACCCATGATTTTTGATGTCAACTTTAGCCGTATGTCCCTCATGGGACAAAGACATTTAAGCTTATTAGATGCTCACTGGTGCATAGGACTCTACAATATCAAAAACATTTGGAACACATTACATTATTTGTTGGAATTGTTTGATTAAAGCTTTATCTAAAAAGTAATCCCTCATTGGATTACTTTTGGATTAGTAAAAATAATCATAATAATATCATGCAGCAAATAATTGAATGGATCTTGTTTGTTCTAATTCTTTATTTATCTTAGGATAGTTTATATTTTATATATCAGTATCTTATGTGCTGAACAGCTGCAGTTTATATTAAAAAAACATTTGTTAGATCTTATTTCATTTAAACTTTTTCTAAAAAAAAGTATTCCAAAATTAACTCCTCCACAAGCCTGCACAGAGATAGACGTGTGTGTGTGTGTGTGTGTGTTGTATTTTAAGATTTACCCCGGGCCATCCAGCGAACGCGACAAGCGTCGTGACTAGAACTAATTCAAGGGCTCAGAACCTGACCTTCCCGATACACAGGTCCAGTTTCTCAACCCTCACATCCGCCACGGCTGTTGACACCCCAGGTGTGTGTGAGGGTACACCAGCAGAGTGACAGAATTTGCCACATAAAGCTCATGGTAATACTTGAAATTTGCTCGCTGTAGCTTGCTCTATGATTACCATGTGACACATGTGGTGACACATATCAACATATCAAGCAGAGCTAGCTCTGCGTTCAGTAGCATCTATGGGAATAAACTGTTTTTGTTTGCTGCATGTGGTTCTGACCAATGTCTGAGGTCAAATTCCATGTCCAACCTGGCAATAAAGTGATTCTGATTGCATAAATCTTTAGTTTATGGGACAACTTTCCCTGGTGACTAGAATATGGAATGTCCAAAAACAAGACAATTTCATGCAGTTTGATTGTTAACTTTCATCATCTAATCACGTTGCTCCAGCAGGTAATGGCACTAGACATACACTTTTACACACACACACACCATGCTCAGCGTTACCACTGTGTTTTCCTACCACTTGGGTCTCCCTTGTCAACGACGTCATCCAAAAATCCCCCCCCCCCCCAGGGATCGCCGGGTGCCGCGGGCCACGCCACTGATCGACCCCACGTCTCTTATTGCTTCGTCGGGAACAAACAGATACTTCCTAGGCGTCCCGCCAGCAGCTAATGTAGTAGCAAACGACGGCAATGATTTTAAAGTGTCGCCCCAGAGCTCAGAGCCATTTCACGTCTTAGTCGCAGGAAAAATGACTTTTTCTTAACAACCTGCTGAAGAGAGGTACTCTTGGTTGCTCTCCACACACGCGTGCACACTTGCACACACACACACACCGGCGGAAGCTAATAAGGCACGACCAGAATGCGGTTTAGAGGACTGGCGGTCAGAAAGTCAACTTCGTAAAACGAGAGAAAGAGCAAAGGTTCATATTCCTTCAATGGATTTTGCAGCAGAACGGTGGCACACAGCTTCCTCTGAGCAATCAGCGCAGTGTTATCCACCCGATGGAGAATCCGTAAGGGCGTGCTCCAAGTGTCAATTGAGGATACTACAAACTCACATCTTCACCGGCCTTGTTCACCAAAGGATTTCGAAGATTTCCAAAGGACACGGTGACTCAGTAAGAAAATACAATCTTTCTGTGTGTGTGTGTGTGTGTGCGTCTGCATGTGCTGATGAATTCTGATGTAGTGAGCTGTTTGCATGAAAGGTCATTCTGATGATAAACGTCACGTCATATTAAGGTACATATGCTAGCTTCGTAGCATATGAACTCTCGTGCCCTGTGGCGCAGTGCAGTTCACAGCACACGTGGCGTCATAGGTTTGCTTCCCCCTCATCGGCCTTTACTACACGTCCGTGTCACGTGTGTCAATCCTACAATCTAGCACAGGCCACTCATGCTTGATGACTCATTTTGCACATTGCATTCATGCACTGTCACTCGGAAGTGTGCATCGTGACATTGCATCACATACTAGCATTAGGCAAATGCAGGAGGGAGCAGTGGACGTATTTAGCCTTCTGCGCTTATTTATTCTTTTTTTTTTATATAGAACGCTAGATCACCAGCCAGGTGAGCCAGAACCAACGAATCGTCCACATATTGCACGCAATTAGAACAATCATTGGGTCTGGTAAAAACAGGATTGAAAAACGTGTCGAAAAAGTGTCAATCAAATTGTGTTATCCAGTCCCAGTGCAGTAGGTAGACAAACCGTGTGGGGGCGTGACAACCAAACTACACCCACGTCTTGCATCGCACATACCAAACTCCACCCACGTCTCGTGTGCCCTTTACCAAACTCCGGCCACGTCTCCATTCAAATTATTTGATTGATCAGCCCTATACGGGCGACGTCTGCCTGATTTGCCCAGACGCAATGTACCATCTCGCGGCGTGCAATGCATGGAGGTGAGGATCACAGGTGGTGTCACCAATGCAGAGGTTGTGGTTAAGCTAGACCTAAACCGCTGTCCTAAATGCTAAAAAACTGAAAACAAAGATAGAAAAATGTGAGGCAAATCCATCCACTCGGTCAGAAATTCAGCCATCTTGACATCTCCACTTCTTGAACCTACCCTAGCTAGAGTATTAACATAACAAATATGGGACAAATCCATCAATTCAAAAGTTATTGCATTAACACACGAAGATGCAAAGCGCATTTTTACCACAAATTTCACGGTGAGTCGTGGGTTCGCTACTCCCTGTCGACAGATTTCCCGGATGTGTGCTCCCCGCTTCGTCACCCTCCTTTCCACTAATCCTGAAATTAAAAAAACAAACAGAAAATGGCCTGAATGGACTACCAAAAAAAGTTTTTTTTATTACTGGACATTCATATAACTGTAGGTTTTCTATGCATGACCTTAAAATGCCATTTAAGGATGTTCTTGATGGGGTCACATTGGGCCAAATATATTAAATGCAGCAATGACGTTGCAATATGACATTGAGACATTAACATTTCTATTAGATCTCTTTTGCCATCGGTGTCTATGTGTGTCTGATGCTTGCTCGCTTGTGACGTGTAAAAACACACCGCCTGATTTATCGTAACTGTTAATTCAATGTAATTCAACATTTAAACACTGCGCACCTTGCCAGGAACAATTATAGGCCAATTGAGATTCCCCGTGTGGGCCTGTGCTAAATGTTGTCTTTTTTATCATAAAGGCGCCTCGTTGTGTGTGAGTTGATCTAAGGACACGTTTCAGCCGTCCATTCTCGGTAATTACGGGTCTAAGGATGATTTCAGCTGATTTGTGGCGCGACCGTTGGCAACGCGTTCTATCGCGAGCAAGCAGGCGAATGCTCTGCTCTGTGAGCTGTGAAAATGAGGCTGGAAATGGCCGAATAAATGGATGTTTACTTAACCTACATTTGATTACGTTCACTGATTGCATATCTTCCCTGAGGTTTCATCCAGTGTGCAAGCCCAATAATTACCAATTGGCTTTTTGCTTTGTTCATAGAAAGCAGAACATTAAACTTTATCGACTGATGCAAACTTTGGCAGTTGATAGACTGGCTAGGCATTCAGAAGATGGTAAAAAATGCAAAAAAAAATCAGATTTTTTTGAGAATGGTGAAGCAAGTATGTTATTCAAAATGTACCCCAGCCTGTAGTCAAATTATACATTTTATTTTACTAAAAATATGTTTTTCCACTTGAGATAAATATTATTTTTCAATTAATAACTCTATAAAGTTGTTTTAATACAATACATTTGCTCAAACGTTTTTCACCGATTTTCAAAACTGCATCAGCCTGCCAGTTAAAAATATATATATTTGTATTATTTTTTTGGGACGGCAATGTCTCTCATGGTTCCCTCTCGAGTTGCCTACTGCTCTTCTCTCACCTAGTACATATCTCCCACCCACTGCACTGCATGGCGGTCCCACCATTAAATGTACTAATGGTAAATAATACCAATAACAACACTAATACTGCATATTTGACTGCTAGGACATGTGTGTGTCGTGTCAATATAATATGAATGCCTATGGATCATGGAGGTCGGCTGCTGCTGGGTGCTTGTTATGTTGACATGTTACATGTGCCGATTCTATGCCAAAGCGACTTCATAACTTATGTGCTGTTTTTCTTTTTTGTGTTGACCTGTAGCGCTTGTTGGCAGACAGACAAGACGTTGTCATTGGCTACGGCAACATAAACAAGGTGAAAGACAACTGGTATCCTCCTTGCACAGATCATCATTGCCTGTCCATTTTTATTGATGGATTTGAAACCAACTTCACTGCGGTCTACACAGTAAATGTTGCTGTGTTAAATCAACACTTAAAGAGTTGAATGTAACACTGTGTTTTCCTCTTAAAATTAAATTGAATTTGAGTAAAAAATGAACACTGGCTAACACTGTACAGCACCGCCGGCACGTCCGTGAAGGGACGGGCGTCTGCATCTGAGCGGACGAAGGCCGCGAGGGCCTGCGACACGGCGAGTCGGCAGCGCCGCTACAAAACAAACCCCTGAGGTCCGAGCCGAACCTCGGCCCGCGCCAAGGGTCGGGTGCCGCATGAGTCACGATGCAATGAAAATGGCGGTCTTTAAAGTTTGAGAGACGAGTTGGGCGGGACTTTGGGCGGGGCTTTGTAGAGTCACAGTGACTTGTGCAAATGAACACCAACACGAGAAAGTATTCAACTCCCTCCGTTGTTGCGGACTCTGAAAGAGTCAATGAACTTTGACACTGCATATTTAACAGTGTCAAAATGTACTGTGTAGAGAAGGCCTTAATGCATCATGACGGTGCGAGGCATTAAATGGTACCGTACCCCATGAACATCAAAGAATAGATGGAAGAGATTATTAATTAGTACCTGCCCTAATGGCAGCTGGGCACAGGGGAACATTTGTGCTCCATAATTATATTAATATCGTAACGAAAGGCTGTCCCCTCGTGGAGGAGCTGGGAATAGAGGAACTTACATCGGCAATAGCTGAACTCAGCTAGTGCCAAGGTTCGTTCTGACTCTATTTAAGCTGGTACATGCTGAGACACCAACGGTGTCAGACCAGCATGCACCCCGCTGGTGCATTTCATTACAATATTGTTGTCTTAACCAGATATTGTTGCCAGAGAGAGCAAAATTTATTTTTTTATTAACATTTAAAATATTACACCATTCTGGTGTTCATTCTGGTGTATCAGTGTTATTATATATATTATACGTGGACTTGTTGTCTTTATAAAAAAATCAAATTAAAAAAGGGGAATATGGAGGATAGAAATAGAAGTACTAGCTCAGAACTAATGTTAGCTGCAGCTAGGATACAACACAGCCATTAGTTTGAACAATACTGAAGACTTCTCCAGGTTATAATGTGGTCACCCATGGTCTTCAGTGCTCCGTGTCTCTCAGTCAGTCAGTGCCCAGACACTGCTGGTGAAGGAGCTGTCCGGCCTGGAGCAATGTTTGGTCTGGACCCAGGAGCATTTAGCCTGGCGAGCAAGAACCAGTGAATCGTCCACGTATTACACGCCGCTAGACGGTACATTGGGTCTGGGCAAATCAGACAATGAGCAATGAACAGAGTTTGGTATGGGCGATGCGAGACGTGGGCGGAGTTTGGTATGGGCACCACCAGACGCTACATTGGGTCTTGGCAAATCAGGCAGACGCCACCCGTATAAGGGCTGACCAATCAAATTATTGGAATCGAGACATGGGCGGAGTTTGGTATGGGCGACGCAAGCCATTGGCGGAGGTTTTTTGTCATGCCTTCACGCCGCTTGTCCTGCCTACTGCGTTGTAACTGGATAACACGATTTGATTGTCACTTTTTTTTTTTACACATTTTTTTTTGCCTGGTTTTCACCAGACCCAATGATCGTTCTAATCGAGTGCATTACGTAGACGATTTGCTGGTTCTGGCTCGCCAGAATGAGAAGCCTTCTCACTTGTTTATTAAGCATTTTTGTACTATTGGACACATACCTTAATAGATGGTTTTTGTTGTTTATGTGTTATTGTAAAGTATATATTTCATTTTCTGTGTCCGGAATTCCAAAACCAGCTAGAGAATCCAGTTCCAGAAATTAAACGTCCTGACACATTTTCCTTCTACCCGTGCACTGACTCGTCTGTTGTCACTGATTAGCAGAACAACCTGCCTGAAGAGGTGAACTAATTAAGAGCAACTAGTGTTGCAGTGTACAGGTAACAAAAACCTTTGGCAATATGTTTATCTTGACTGTAAAATGCCTGATATAGTTAAAAAATTGCATTTTGTGTAATTTTCAGCCTATCCAGGACACATTGCCGACGTGAATTCAGAAATTATTAATATTCTGTTGAGAAATGTGCTATTATGATGCTCATGGGAATGACATTGGGGCAGATACCGCCCACACAGAAACCAACAGGCCACTACGTTAAGCTTAGTGGCAAGTAGGAAACATTGTGCTGAGAGTAGCACCACAGACATAAACCAAACCATTACTTCAGCATAGTAGGGAATGTACGAGTTGACTTTGGGGGCACCCCAAAGGAAGAATGTTTCTTGGATGTGCATAGGACAGCAGGAACAAGTTGAGGACTTCCAATCAACCTCCCAGAATGACTGCATTCAAAGCTTCTCAGAACTTGTGCACAGGGGTGCAGTGGTTAGCACTGGTACCTCACAGCAACATGTTGGGGGGCACCCACAGTTTCAATGTCTGTGTTCCGATAAACAAAAACAATGTGATTATTTTGTTAGGGTTAGGTTAGGGGTTATGTTATGGTTAGGGCTATGGTTAGGGTTCTCTCTACAAGCTGTTTCTTATCGTGAATGGTCAGCTCGTCATCAACTTCGACTGAACACTTCATCAAGGTCCATGTCATCCAGGAACAGCTTCTTCCCCCAAGCTGTCTCCCTTCTGAACACTGACAGGAACAGCTTCTTCCCCCTAGCTGTCTCCCTTCTGAACACTGACAGGAACAGCTTCTTCCCCCTAGCTGTCTCCCTTCTGAACACTGACAGGAACAGCTTCTTCCCCCTAGCTGTCTCCCTTCTGAACACTGACAGGAACAGCTTCTTCCCCCTAGCTGTCTCCCTTCTGAACACTGACAGGAACAGCTTCTTCCCCCTAGCTGTCTCCCTTCTGAACACTGACAGGAACAGCTTCTTCCCCATAGCTGTCTCCCTTCTGAACACTGACAGGAACAGCTTCTTCCCCATAGCTGTCTCCCTTCTGAACACTGACAGGAACAGCTTCTTCCCCCTGGCTGTCTCCCTTCTGAACATAACTCATGTCGGAACGCGGAGCCGTCGGAACCCCAACATGTTATCTTATGTCTGCAGGGGTTTCTTCTGGGCACTCCACTTTCACCCACCAGCAAAACAGCATATTCAGTCATTGTCTCTGGCCAAGGCACTGGCTCAAAATCTGGAGTTGGCCACTGGGTGTGGCTAGTAGCGGGTCCTCAGATGGTCATCATCCTGTGGACAGGTGTAGCCTCCTATGGACAGGTGTTGAGAATTAGCACTCGTTCTACAAACACTCCTGCAGGGCATCTGGTTTATCCAATGTATCATGTGGTGTCCATATCAAATAAATAAAAACATAACATCGACATTCTCAAAATTCTCAATTGTAGAAATTAAAAACCATTGGAATTGTGCACCGCCCTAGCTCAGTCAGATTGCATTTCTGCATGTCTCCTCCCCCTTAGTAGCCCACTTCCAGCTAATCCTAAAGAAAGCTGAAAATGATTTGAATGGGCCAAACAATACAGTAAAAAATGGATTTCATTTTTGACTTGATTATGTATGAATCCTATGAAAGTAATTCAAAAGTAATGGAAAGCTACTTGAATTAAAATGTGCCTTCAATTAATGCAGCAATGACATAACGTTACTGATTACAATTTTTAGTGAGTCAATTCTAATTATAAGAGATTGCATTTAAGAAGTATTTTCCCGGTGCACTGCAGTAGCTCATTAAGGCAGTGCACTTCAAAGCACATATGCGCAGAGTCGTGCGTTTGCCTCCACTAACCGACAATTTTGCCACATTTTTCCTCTCCCTTATTCATCCCTTTCCAGCTCTTTAATAATAATAAGAAGAATACAAGTTTAAAATGGCCCAAGTGGGCCAAAAAAAAGCAACATTTCCACCACACAGGTATATGGCCCATCTCTTTGTCCTTTCACTAATGCACAACACGAGATCAACGATTTGTACTCAATGTTCAGATAGCCACAAACGTCTTACTAGCAGACCAAAAAACCTTTTAGTGCCTACACTGTGTTCCCTGATGCTCATTGGCATGCTTGATTCATTAATTCCAAACAGCAAAGGAGAGTAATCCAAGTCATAATCGAGTTTCCTCAATTGCCATGTACTTTTGTTTTAATGTTTTTTGCATAAGATTTTTTTTTCCCTCTATCTTTCTTTTTTTTTTTTACTTCTCTCTCTGCGTTCCGATGACTGAGGTAAAAATAACACACAAGATAACTTGAGTTCTCATCAGCGCTGAATGTCCCCCGCGGCGACTGGGGTTGGCCGGGCGTATTGCGCTGGTCATTACGGTACGTACTAGTGTGGCCCTTGTTGGAAAACCACAAGTTTATCGACGTCTTTCCGATGCGCTCACAAATGACCGATCGTTTTCATCGGAGCAGAGCGTAACGATAGATCCAGGATATCAATAAAATAGGGGGGGCCCGATGACCGTGTGGCCGATTGACCCTGGGGTACAATAGTATCTTAAGACTAGGCTTGAAAGTGAACTCTTGAACTAGAAAGTCAACTCTTGAACTCTTTATATCTCCTTCTTTCCCTGTTTTTTGTAACATTTTGGGCCTGAATTGTGCAATACACAATGATTTACCTGGTCTGTAAGGCCTGTTTTACCAAGTGATTTGGTTGTGGAATCATTGCGACTTCATAAATACTTGTTATGGTCTCACAAAAACCTTGCATATTCCTAGCAGTCTTGTACTGCCTTACATGTGAACATTGGACAACAAAACTGAATAACACAATCAAAACATCCAAATCCAAATCAAGCGATGGATGACAAATCAAGCGATGGATGACAAATCAACGACTCCCCAGACCCCAATCAGGAATAAAAGAACCCTTGAGATGGCAGTAATCAAAAGCAGATCTGTAAAACTCTACAGTCATATAAAACACTCCCAAATCAGCCAAGCTGTCTCGAGGGATTAGTGGAAAGTAAAAGAAGCAGAAGCAGACACATCAGCAATATCTACGAATGGTTAGCACTCGACCCACTGACCCTAAACAGAACAACACAGGATTGGCGCGTCTGGAGAAGGACCCACGTTGATGCACATTTTGCTACAAGTGGAGATAATGAAATATGGTGATAATGGATCACATTTTTAAAATCTGGGCGAGTGAGTGAGGAAGCAGACAGCTATGTGTGCTATGAGACTAAGCTACAGGCACAAGACTGTATGGGGCTGGACATAGATGCCAACTTCGGGTGTGTTCCGGAGCTCGGCCACCCATGGGGATTGATGAGCACCCACGGAAAAATTCCTGTGGGTAACAGAGTCTCATCGGCGCAACGCCGCGGCTACTTTCCGTCTCCCAAACAGCCGGTGCCATTTGGAGCGGTTGGTGATATTTCCGAACATTTCCGAGGGCGTTCAGAATGCTACAGAATTAAAACATGGTGGACGTGGTGCGGACAGCAACTTAAAGCTGTCTGCTAACTCACATAATATCAGCTGGTTTAGCGTAGCAGTAGCGCATTCTATTTTGAATCCAGTAGTGAGCACTTCTTTGCTTCATTTATTTTAACGTGCAAATTGCGCGTGGGGCACCCACGGGCAAAAACAAAAGTCGGCGCCACAAAGCCAGCCCCCGCGTTCAACAGGGTTGGGTAGTAATACACACACACATACATTTTCTCCTAATCAATTCTGCCGCACCCCCTATCCATTAATATCCAAACCATTACGTGTGACAAAAGACACTATCCACTTACACGACGGCCCTGCTGTGCGCTGGAAATATGACATTATGGGGCGAGCACAACACAACACTTTGGCCATCACTTTACGCATCACTCCACTGTCCTACCCGCTCTGTGGCCTAAAAGCTGGCTTGCTTCTAGGGACTGTTTACACAACATGCATTTCTAATGCGTCTCCACGGCCATATATTACGTTTTGCTTTTTTTTACTGGCATTCACGTAAGGTCATTGTGATCTGTTTATTTATTTATTTCTTAATTTCCATTCTTTTTCTTTTTATCATATCTTTGTTGGAGTATCAGAATCAGAATCAAGTTTATTGCCAAGGTGCAAGGGGACAGAGGACAAGGGATCAGTACAAACAGGGTTGGGAAGTAATGGAGTACATGTAACACCGGTACGTAATCAGAATATAAAAATAAGGGGTCCTCGTTGGCCGAGTGGTTATGGACACCACACCTAACACGACCTCATTCATGTTAGTGGCGCTGCGTCTACCGCAGCGTCCGCAGTGTTGCGAGTTTGACTACGCTCGTCGACTTGTCTGCAATGTCTACCCCCGATCTCTTCAACCCAGTTTCCGACTAATCCTATCCAATAAAGATGGAAAAACGACGCTGACGCTGGAAAAAAATAACTTAAAAATAAATAAAAATACAAAAATTAAGTAACTGTAGTTACAACTGCATTTTAAAAAAAAGTAATCTGGGTGGGGCGTGGTGGCAGAGTGGATATAGAGTGCGCCTACCAGTTCTCATCCCCTCTCCGGCTGTTCTGCAATGTCTCCCCCCACTCTTCATTCCAGTTTCCCAGCTAATCCTATCGCTATCTCTCTCAATAAAGAATGAAAAACGGCACTTGCGCCCAAAAACTAACTTTAAAAAAATATATATCCAGCCTTGTCCACGCTTCTTGGTCGCAGCAGATATGGGCAAACTCCGTTTGGATGGGAAGCATGGATGACATTATTCAAAAACTGTGCTGCTACCAGAAGGAGGTGAAACATGTGGGCTCGGCACATGTTACTTCTAAATCTAAGTTATCCAATCACAGCACAGTAGGCGGAGCAAGCGACAACAGTGCATCTTGGTCGCGTAATGTTCCAAACTCCACCCATACCTCGTCTCACAGAGAGAACCGCCTCAAAGTGGCTTGATTTGGTGATTCACTCGAGACCAGACCCAATGTTTGTTCTAGTCGCGTGCGATGCGTGGACGATTAGTTGGTTCTGGCTTGCCAGGCTAGAATTGCTGAGATGTGCGAATTGGAACTGACTGGTCAGTTCAAGCCTGTGGCAGAGGAAACCTAGCTGGCCCACCTTTGTTAGGTTGACGCACATCCACTTATGTACATTTGTTGCAGTTGTGCATTAGGCATCGGGGCGCTGGGGGAAGGAGTAGGTGAGTTTAGAATGGGATACATTTCCTCAGGCAAACACAAAACCTCCGAGGCATAGATCTCATGAACTGCAATCTCTGTTGCATAAGAGGGGACAGAATTGAAACAAATTGCTGTGAGTGCTTTCGATGTTGCCGAGGTTGCTGTCGATGTATGAAATGTATGCCCGGAAACAAACATGATAACCTTATCAAGCTTTGAGTAACATGGGACAGAGATTAACTGCAAGAGAACAAGGCGGAAATTATTAAAAACCACAATTGTGGGTTGGGAGATTTGGCCTGATTGGATAAGCAACGTGCCACGTATTTCCGATTAGATCAATGGGGCTAATGGGAAACGCTTATTTGCATAATAGAATTGTCTTGGCGACCCCACCTGACTGTTTGTTACAGTGCTTGAAGACCTAGAAAGCAGTGTCCAATGGAGTTGCGTGCATAGTCCCTTGAACAAGGAAGATAGTTAACATATATTCTGAACCATATGAGGTGCACTGGATTATAAATTGCACTTTCAATAAATTATCTGTTTTTAAAGCTTTAATCATATCTAAAAGGCACACATGACTTTAAGGTGCATTAAGAAAGAAAGTGAGAGAGAAAAATACAAGATAAATATTTAGCGTGAATCGTATTGCCATTGTATAATCAGAAAACATTTTAGAAAAACCTAGCTCTAGCAGTTTTTTTTTCTAACAGTATTGTTAGAAAAAAAACATGTTTTCCATTGAGCTTAGTTAGGGGGAGTTACAAGTTGGGGCCAGAAACTTGCCCCGCTCCCTCCCAGACACCAACTCTCCCTTCACGGAACTTTAAGGTGACATCACAATTTAAAAGCCAGGTGGAACTGAACAGAAACCACTGGCTCCATGTGAGCTTGGCTCACTTAATTGTTTTGCATCGACTGTAATCGTAATATGCACAAATTCATCAATCTTTTGTGGCGGGTACTCAATGTTCCTGAACAACTTACTATATATGTGCCTGTGTGTAGACTTGGGAACAAATTATTTTTTTTGCTTATCCTTAATTCTATCGGTTTATTCATTGATTAATCGTCAAGTTTTTATTTTTCTTGGATTTTGCTGGATTTTGGTGGTTTGGTTTACCTGCATTATCTTTTGATCATGCAGGTAAAAACTGCATGATCTTCAAGTTAACTTCTCATCAAGTTAACAACGTAAAGATATAATTTAAGTGCGCTGTGCTGCAGTTGCTCACAAAGCACACATATGCGGAGAGTCATGAGTTTGCTTCCTCTCACCGCCAGATTCTTCACCCATTCTAGCTAATCCTGAATTGATCTGAAAATGGTCCGAAAAACAAAAAAAACAAAATATTAAAACCATGCAATTGGTAATAAATTCAGTGGCTAATGAAAAAAAGTGGTTAATAAAGTGACTATTAGGAACGGGATGGTGACGTCAGACTTGGAAGGGAGGAGTAGCACCTCCTTGTTTCAGGAGGATCGGCGCTGCTCCTTCTGCTCTTCCGCCTCTTGGCGGAGCTTGAGACACACGGCATTGTTTACATGCGCCACGTATCAACCTTCGGTCGTCTCCACAAGCACACAGACGTGGTTGTGTGATGCGCACACACCGGTGCGTGGAGCCCGCATGAGTGGGGTGTGTAAATCACAATGGTATTGTGATTCATAGACCTACAATAGTTCGGAAAGAGGACATTATACTTAGTTCTCAGTTCCTGTAATCGGATTACTTGTAGTCTGTTACTTCCCAACCCTATGTGTGTATGTGCTTGTGCTTGTGTGTGTGTGCATCAGTTGTCTTTTTCGTTTTGTTTTTTTTAGCCAACATTTTCGACTGAGACATATCTTTCCGACATGTCACAGACACCTTATGTTTTCACAAAGCACAAGGCAACATTTTCCTGGCCTGTCGGTACAGCTGAAGCCTGACGTTGAGGATAACAAATTGATGTGTTAATCTGTTGTGCTTTCCACTGTCTTCCCATCTCAAGGAGGTTGTAACATTGCCTGGACCATGTTGCATGTTGCATTAGGACTCTCAATATCCCAAATGTGTTGGTAAGGGGATTTAGATTTAGTAGTCTCCGTGGTGCAGTGTTTGCTGCTACCTCATCGCAAAAAGGTGCTGAATTTGAATTCCACCCCGCCCAGGTCGCCTGTTATCTAACCGCAAGCCTAAATCCATAATCACGGCCCGAAGCGACCGCGCTTCCTTCATATGACGCATCACACGCGCCCCGCCAACGGACGCGGCATGGACAGCAACTTAAGTCGGTCGGCTAGAGATCTCAGAATCAGCTTGTATAGCGTAGTGGTAAGACGCTTGTCTTACAAGTCGCTGTCGTGAGTTTGAATCGAAGTGGCGAGTACTTCTTTGCGTCTTTTTAACACCGCAATTGCACTTTCTTGATTAGGGGTTAGGGCTTAGGGTTTAGGGGTTAGGGTCGGGGTAAGGGTTAGGTTTAGGGATTAGGGTAGGGGTTAGGTTTAGGGTAGGGGTTAGGGTTAGATGTTACAATGCAAGTTCGGAGAAGGAAAATTGCCACAGTGGAGTCTTTGGCGTTACAATTGCGTCATATGCGGAAGTGCGAGTTGTGAGTTGGGCGTGGTTATGGATTTAGGCTTGCTGTCCGTAAAGACGCGCCCAGGTCCTTTATGTGTACACTTTACATATTCTCCCTGTGTCTGTCTGGGTTTATTCTTGTTGCCCCTCCTACAGGTGTAGACAGGTGTTGAAAATTAGCACTTGGGCTACATACACTTCAAAGCAAGGTTTGTCCAATGTAACTTGGAATGTGTGTGGCTGGCCCATTCGGGTCATTTTCAAGTTTTTTTTTCAGGGTTAGGAGAAAAGGGATAAAGAAAGGTGGAGTAGACATGTGGGAAAGCTGTCCATTAGGGGTAACGAACTAGCGACTCACCATGTCATTAAAGTGTACATGTGCTTTGCAGTGCTCTTGCTATCTGACTGAGCTGCATACATGATATTAAAAAAAAAAAAAGGGTAGACATTGCAGAAAAGCTGGCGACAGTATGTAAACTGGCGCAGCTGCTCGGCCTGTGGTATCCTAATTACTCCTACTGGCCATAGAAGTAATTAAGGACCCAAGCAGTACCGAACAAACGTTTGGGTGACCACCTTATCAAACTGTAATATTGTTAGAGAGTGTCCAAAAGAAACACAAGGATAAAGAAACAAAGTATTCCAAATACACATACAAATAACGACGACATAGCTTCAATGTAGTTGAAGTAGTAGTACTTTGTTCAGTGTTTGTGAGACTAAGGTCCAAAGTGCACGCGCCCAGAAGAGGCAGAGGTGCCGAGGGTGCCGGGCACTGGAGAACTCAAGTGGTGTGATTAACCCAGTGGGACATTAAATTGAAATACTCTCTCATGCCAGGGTGAAACTATCAGAACAAACTCCCCTCCAGTTTGCCTACCTGCAAAGGATTTTGGCGCGACATCGTCCGGGTGCCGGGGACGATCCTTTTGAAGAGTGAGAAGCCCGATCGGCGAGCTGCACTTCTGCTGCCTGCAAATGAGCCGAACTCAACAGTTCGCAGGTACCGGCAGCGTCGTGAGTTCTCCTCCCCTCACCAACATTTCTGCAATGTCTTCCCCCAGGACTCTCTCCTTCTCTGATTTTCTTTCCCCATCCATACCACAGTTACATCACAGTGTACTAACAATTAACATGCTTCAAGTCACTGGACGTTTGAAACATTTAAAAATAGTTTTAGATTTACAAAATGAACAAGTAAAAATAGAACTTGCTCCGCCTCCACTAAAAGAGTTGATAATCCAAAAGGAACTCGGGCAGAACCACCAGAGCCTCAGCCAGAGGAGACTGTCAAGTGCCTTTTAGGCGCACAACATTTTGCTGCACAGTCTTCTCAGTCAGAGCCACGCACCTATGGAACAGCCTCTCTGCTCAAATAAGGGAAATGAACAGCTATGCAAACGTCAAATATAATCTTAAAAAACGGCTAAAGGAAACCCAAACCTACAGCCACTGATCTCATCCATCCCATCTACACAACCAATCTCCTCATCAGCTTGTGTTTGTGTGTCTTTTCATTCGTAACTCTTGTCACTGTTTTTGTAACTCATGTATGAATGGTTTTTATTGAGTTCACTTTTCTTGACCTGCCCATGGACTACAGATGAAAATTAGCCGTTGGCATTTACATGATTTTCTCATGTTGATCAATGAGCAATGTCCCAGTTGTAAATAAACAAACAAATAAATAAATAAATAAATACATTTCCTTTCCAACACTTTGGTGTGGCCTGCTGTTAAGTCTGCATCAACTCCTTTTCCTCTGCCTTTTCCTTCCATTGCACTTTAATTCTCCTCAAGAGAGAGCGCGCGTGATGGGGCTGTGGGGGTGGTACGCATTGGAGCGTTTACCAAAAGCCACCCAACAAAACACTGGGAATTCAGTTTAAAATGTCAGCTAATCTTAGACCCTAAATTCGACCGGCGCACCGCGCTTCGCCCCGCTGTTCACAAAATGATTTGCAGCCTCTCCTCGCAAATTCACAGTTACCTTAACAAGCTAAGACGGCGGCCACCATTTCCTGTTTGCACTAAGCAGCCTCTCTCTACAGACGCGTCAATCCTGAACCGAGAAAAAAAGAGAAAAGAAAGAAAACAATAATTGCCCGCCTCTCGCAGATGCTGCTTGTAAGAAGACAATACAAGAATGCACAACAGCCCCTAGTAAAAGACAAACACATGCTGCTATCTGTCGGCCAGTCACGCTAAACGTACATGACACGCATGACTACTGCAGCACTTAAAACTATAAACTATATGGCTTTTTGGTGCCATTTCGGGACTGCGTGAACTCAGATTTACATTCAGTAGGGATTTATTCAGAGATTTTTTTAATCTCTACTGAGTAGGACTGCAGCTATGGGATATTTCGGTAATCAAGTACTCCCTCAAAGTTCCCATCAATGTATTGTGTATTTGGATAAAACATGTTTTTGCTAATGTAACAAGTACAATACATGCTATTTATATGCCCGTGAGTCCATATCAAGAGAATCAATATTTGGCACAGATACAAATAACTAAGTAGAGTAACACCAATGCTTCTTGAAAATGTAGTCGTGTAAACAGTACTCAATTCCTAAGTACTTCAATATTGACACTTTGTTATGATATAACTGTGTAAATGTAACAAAAACAACTGCAGAAGTCTACACATGGCAGCATTAAAATCTCATGGCTTGTTTGTTGTTCGTGTTTGCCAGTGACTTTGCAAAACGGTCACGTTTTTCAATTAATTCTGTACATTTACTATACATTTACACAGTAGACTGTTGCATTGAGCAGAATCTTTAAATTGTTGTTCATCCCATGCTTGCTCGACGTTCTAATTGCCAGTATCCTCAAATGCAGCTGTTCTCAACACAATGTGGTTAAATGGCGACAACGCAAGATACCATTAACTGATGTAATTATTCTTGATTGCACATATCCATACGTGTGTGTTCATATGGGCGTCTGTGTGTTTAATTATGTTTGGCCCAACAGTGTATAAATAGATTCCGAGTCAGCCATGGGGGAAAACAAATGGACATATTTTTTAATCAGTCTGTATTGTCTCTCAGTGGCATCGGTGCATCTAAATGTATGCTAGTTAATACATTTAATGGTCTCTGTGTGTGTGAGTGTGTGTGTGTGTGTGTGTGTGTGAGTGTGTATGTATAGTATGTGTGAGTACGCGTGCATATGCATAGTGTGTGAAGACTTGTTGTTCAATGCCTCTGTTAGTGTATATATGTATGCATGCTTGCATCACAGAGTGATTATTTTGATGAATACATTATTTTATTCTTTAGAAAGGGCAGGGTTGAATTGATATTAACTCAAGGGGGAAGATGCATTAGGGTTATAACAGAATAGCTATTTCCCACCTGGAGCCAATGAATATACAAACTTAGGCACAATATTACAATATTATCTCAACTCAACAGATTTTCTAATCATGTCATTGCTTTGTAAATATTTCCCCCGTTTATATTAAATATGGACAACACTTCGACTTGGCCAAATTTCATCAAAACTTCACACGGTGAGTACTTTTCCCTGCAAACTCGAAACGTGAAGTGCCCTTTAAAATTAAATTACATTTGCGCTGTTGTCGAGCATAGCCGACATCAGCTTAACGTTGCGTTATGTCGGCGTCAAGCAAAGACGGCGTGATGACTTCATTCCAATTAGCAAGCCTACCGCAGGGTCCCGCCGCAAAAACAGCCTACCCAAAACTGGCATAGAGCTAATGACTGCCATGTGTGTGTGTGTGTGTGTGTGTGTGTGTGTCTGCGTGCGCACTTGCACGTGTCTGTGTGCACAGGTGCGTGTGCGTACGCGCAGATGGATGTGTTCACATTTACGTGTGCATGCAAGCATTTGTACGTGCCTGCGTGCGTGTGTCCATATGTATGTGTATGTGATCACAGCAACTTTAACCAGAGCCCACTTTCATGTATTTTCCCCAAATATTTTACATGAACATTAGCTTATGACAGCAACAATGATATAATACAGTTAAACCATGCCCTTCCTTTAGACTACTTTAGATCATTAAATGTGCAATTCGGTGTGGTATAGGAAAGAGGCTAACATTAACCATAAGCCGTGTTCCTGGTCACACCCTGACTCTTCATCCCAGTTTCCAATTTAATCGTATCAGCCGCTCTGGCAAATGCCGGCAATTTTCAAAATTTTCATTTCTGTGATTTTTTTGTTTGTTTGTTCGTTTTTTTGAGTGGGGGTGTGAGCGCCGTTTTTCATTCTTTATTGAGAGCGATAGTGGCAGGATTAAATTGGGAACTCGGATGAAGGGTCGGGGGAGACATTGCAGAGAATCCAGAGAGGGTATGCGAAGGACTACACGCATGCCAGATATGTCTGTATGTAAAAAGAACACATTTCTGTATTTAAAAAAATGTGCAATAGATGGTGTATCGCACCCACAATTATGGCTGAAATGATTAGTTGATTAATCGATAACTAATCGCTTATGAAATTAATCTACAACTAATACAGTAATCGATTAATCAGACAGGAATCATTGTTATTGTCAGCAGGTTTTTTTGCTGACATCACCAAATATGATATCAATTGATAATTTCTGAAAATCCTAAATATGATATTGATTATTCAACCTTATTGATTAAAAAATATGAATATGAAGAAAAATTAGAATATAAAGGAATTGTAATGAGTTTGTGTCCGAGTAATTCACTTAATTGTAGTACATGTCGTTGTGAATACTTTCGGGATTTCGCAAAGTAAAAATATCTACCCGATTAATCGACTAATAGTTTCAATACTCGCCAACAAATCGACTATTAAAATAAACGTTAGTTGTGCTGCCCAGTAGCTCAGTTGGTTAGGCAGAGCGCTGGAAAGCACACATATGCTTCAATGGCGCGGTGAGTCGGTGGTTTGAATCTCACCACCGACGTATTTCCTGTATGTCTGCCCCCCATCTTCACCTGTTTCCGCTAACCCTAATAAATAAAGCTTGGACAAAATGGGCTGGAAAGAACATTTAAAAAATAATAATAATCGTTAGTTGTAGCTCTACCCACAAGTCACACAGACATTCTTGCTCATAGAAACTGGCTTCCAGCCCTCAGGATACTACCTGCCTCGAAAGTTTAATTTTTGCTGGAGACCGCTGTTTGAGCCAATATTGAAATGCCATTAACTGGCGCTATGAACCCACCACACGAATGAGGTCAACATTGCTGGAAAGCTTTGGTCATCCTGGCCATTCTACTATGTGGCCCCTCCCTGATGTTTCGTTTTCTTCCAGATCGCTAGTTTGAGCCCAGGTCCAAATAAGACTTGAAAACAAGCTGCAGACAATGCTGCTTGACGACTTTGGAATGCACAAATAGCTACTAGTTCGCAGGGTCGGGAGGGGTTAGTATTGAATTACTTTTGACATATGTTGTATTTCTACTAAATACTTTTATATACATTGCAGGTGTTCAACAAATTATATAATCAGAATTAAATTCAATATAATCAACCAAAACCATTAGTTGCTCTATGATTTTATTGCATTGTTTATTTGATTATTTGAAGTAACTTAAAAGTAATATGGATATATTTTTGGATTAGTTAAAAAGGGCTTTATTCAAATAATTTCAATCTTTTTATTTATTAAATTCAGGGTGGATTCAGGCTATATTAAGAGTTACATCTACAGTGTAGGGCAAATAATTTGGTAGAAATAAAACATTTCTCAAAAGTAATGTAAAAAGATAGATAGATAGGTAGGTAGATGGCGACCCCCATGAAAGTTATTACTAATTAGGAAGTGGCTGGAAGTCAAACTCAAACACATTTGTTGTAATTCTAAAATTTGAGTATGTCACAGTGAATTGACAGTAA